>JACEFZ010026709.1:235000-345000 GCA_014155875.1 Cepaea nemoralis
TGTGTGTGTAGTGGATGTGTGATGGGTGGGAGATGTGTGGGTGGGTGAGGAGTATGTCTCATAACATGGTAATTTGCATTGTTTATGTTTACAACATTAATTTGACAATGTTTTTTTCCTATGTAAATGCATTATGCATTATTGATGAACGAAAGATGAGTGACTGGAAGGGCCGAATGTAAGACGGGCCTGCGTGCCCAATTTGTAACCCTTCTAAAATAAGATCAATCAATCTCTCACTTGTCCTATAAGTTCTCCCCCTACATTCCTTTAAGCGTTACGACTTAGCATTTACAAGATATGGCTTTTACGAGGCAGAATTAACTGTTTCTTATGTTGCCAGTTTTCCTTCCCTAAAAAATTTGCGGAGCCCGGCAGTGTAACGGCTAGTGCGCATGCTTAACAAGACGGTGTCCGGTTCTGCCCATCAAGGCTCTGGAGTTAACCTAGCCTCATAAAACGGCATAGGCTAATTTTCAGAACTCTCGTGGAAAGAAAAACCGCGAAGGAGGATGGTAAAAGCTGCTGGTTCAGATGGTATACCAGCGGAAGCAATTATTAAAGCCAATGGTAACACACTAACTGAATAACTAACTGTACACATTATTTTGCAGCGTGAGACAGACTGAAGATACATTAGCAGATTGGAGAGAATAATATCGTGGAGAAAACTAAACAAATTCCAGCCAATCAAGAGATAAAGAAACGGCGCTGCTCCTGGATAGGACACACAGAGAAAACTTAATAACAGTACACCTAGAAAGTTCCGTGTCTATATCCCACGGTACCAAAGAAATAGAGAGAGACTTAAAGACATGCGAAAAAGAAAAGTAGAGACAGAGATGAACAGTAGGGGGAGGACATGTAGGGTGCAGCAAATGATTTGACGGCTAGGAGGTGGAGCTGGCTGTTGGCCCTAATGTAGGGAATAAAATGACACAACAATAGTAATAATAATAATAATAATAATAATAATAATAATAATAATAATAATAATAAATAGAAGAAGAAGAAGAAGAAGAAGAAGAAGAAGAAGAAGAAGAAGAAGAAGAAGAAGAAGAAGGTATAATTTTCGGAGACATTGCTAACAGTGTTAAATACCGAACCATTATCGTTCCCACACATACCATCATGGCACATGGTGATGTTGATACAGAACAATAAAGTACTGTTATTTTGAATAACGAAGACACAAACAATAGATTGCACGTTTATTGCCTGGCATATTTCTCTGCATCTCGTCAGGTACATACTGCAGAATTCACACAACATAAAGTAAAATAACTAGATAAATCCTTCAAGCTGAAATATACACATGTTCGCACAGTAATGTCAGTTGTCTACCACGGTAATTTTAAACTGACTAACATGTCTTTCTGTTTGCACAAAGCTGGCTTGTGTAGATTAATCATTATGGCTTCAGCAAACTTTAACAAGCGAGTATTTTGTGTGTTAAACAACACGCGAAAGGCACTGTCTCTATCAATCACATGGCCGCTTTCGAGCATATGCCTAGCAATTGATGAAGCGGGAAGCTTCCGGTGTGTCGGCCCCACTAGGCTCCCCTCGCCTGTGTGTAGTATCTTGTCGACCCATTGAGGTATGTGTTCCGCAACTCTTTTGTTCAACTGCCGCTCTGTTCTGCCGATGTAGGTAGACTGGCACCTACATGTGAATTGGTAAATACAATTGTTTTTGGCGTACAGAGGGACAGGCTCTTTTACTGCTGGGGTCGGAATCGGTGTGGTTCTGTACCTAATGACTGGAGTTGCAGCACAGAATGTTCGGCCTACTGCTGTACTGGGCCGGTCTTGTAGACGTTGCATTACGTCACCCCCTCGAAAGGTTAGCTGGATAAATACCTTGAGATTAGGGACTGTAGTTTCGCCTGGTTTTCGTTTGGGCTGTTATGTAGCTGTTATGTAGCGTTCCTAGAAGTGCAATAACTCGAAGTCTCTCCCATCTCATATCTCGCGAAAAATTCACCTTGTCTTCTTTACGAGGGGCTGGTCCCTTCTATTCTGGAGTATGCGATGGCGATCCTGACTCTCAGCCATAAGCTGATAGAAAGGATGGAAAGGATACAGAACGACGCCATGCGCATCATTCTTGGATGTACAAGAGATACAGCACGCAGGGCGATGCGCTACCTTATTGATTTTCCAACCATGAGGGACGGAATACAAATTTTCCAAGCAAGTGCCTATCTCAGAGTCAACGCAAATACACAACATCCACTGCATAGCGAGATTAAGAAGGTAAAGGGCATCATCATCATCATCAAGTGCCGTGCCGGCTGGCGTAGGCGTTCATGGCTCTCCATAGATCTCGGTCTTTGGTTTTCTGGATCAACTCTGCTGCTGATATTCCTCCATGCTACCGTCTCAATCCATCCAGCATCACTTCTCTTGGTCTACCTCTGCCTCTCTTCCCCTCGATCTTTCCAGTTGTTACGATGTTCTCCAATGCCTCTCTTCTCATCACATGACCGAGGAAAGCTGTTTGTCTCTTTCTTATTGTTGTATATAATGTTCTAGTTTCGTTAGCCTGTTTCAGGCTGTCGTCGTTAGTTACTCTGGCAGTCCAAGGAATTCGCAACATTCGTCTCAGGAACCACATCTCTGTTGCTTCTAATTTCTTCTTAATTTGTTCATTTACATTCCAAGATTCACTGCCATACAGCAAAACTGGTTCTACATAGCATTTCATCACTCTCTTTCTTACATTCAGTGATAGTGACTTATTGCATAAGATACTCTTCATTTTCTGAAATGCGGCTTTTGCATGCCCTATTCTGCTCCTAATCTCTGTTGTACATCTTCCATCTGATGTTATAAATGCCCCTAGGTATCTAAAATTATCAACTTGGTTAAGGATTTTCCCTTCTATTTCTATGTCACATTTTGGTGTCACCATTTTTTTTGATATTACCATTGTTACTGTTTTCTTGATATTCAAGGAGAGTCCTTTCCTTGCACTCTCTGTTACTACAACGTCTAATAATTGTTGTAGGTCTGTTGAATTATCCGCCACCAATACTGTGTCATCTGCATAGCGTATATTATTTATATTATAACCTCCAACTAGTATTCCTGGCATCTCTTTGATCTCTCTCATTATTACTTCGCTATACAGGGAGAAAAGATCTGGTGACAAGACACACCCTTGTCGTACTCCTAGCTTTATCTGTTCGTAACTACCCTCTTTATTTCCCATTTTAATTGCTGCTACTTGGTTCCAGTAAATATTCTTTATTATTCTTAAATCTTTTCCATCAGTGTTGATATCTTCCAACATTTTAATCAGTTCATCATGTTTTACTTTATCAAATGCCTTAGTATAATCTATGAAGCACAAATATATGTCTCTCTGTTTCTCTATTGACCTTTCTATTAGTGTCCGTAATGTATAAATTGCATTGTTTGTGCCCTTTCCTTCCACAAATCCATATTGTTCTTCACTAATTTCCATTTTTATTTTCTTTTTGGTTCTTCTCATTATGATTCTGAGTAGAAGCTTAGTGATATGGTTTATAAGGTTAATTGTACGACAATCTTCACAATCAATTGCTCCTGGTCTTTTTGGTATAGCTATAAATACAGATTTCAGCATATCACTGGGTAAATATCCACTGCTGTAAATATCATTCAACATTTTGGTTAATATCTCTACTCCAAATTCTCCCAATACTTCTAATTCTTCTATTGTGATTTCATCGGGCCCAGCTGTTTTTCCTTTCTTCATACGTTTCATAGCGTCAGCGACTTCTTCTTTCAGAATAGGTGGACCTTCTAAGTTACTATCTTCTGTTAATTCTTCCCTTTCTCCTTCATATAATTCTCTTATATACTCATTCCACCTCTTCATTATAGCATCTTCCTCTAATATTATCTTTCCTGTTTTTGATTTCAAACACCCTTCCCACATTTATCTTTTATTTCTTTATTTATCTTAGCGTATTCTTGTTTGTCAATTTTACTCTGTTTTCTTTTGTCCATCAGTTTTAAGATATCTTCATTCATCCATTTTTTCTTAGCTATTTTGCCTCTCTCCGGTAATACTTCTTTGCTAGTTTGATGAATGGAGTCCCTTAACATTTCCCATTGTTCATCTATACTCTGTATTTTAGTTATTGCATTGCATTGTACCTATTTTTCACAGTCACTCTGTATTGTTCTTGCATTTCTTTATCTATTTTCAGAACCTCTTTATTAAGTCGCATGTTCTTAACCATTTTTTTCCCTCTCTTTAATCTTACTTTTATTTGTCCACATAGTGGTACATGATCACTATTACAGTCAGCACCAGGCATTGTCTTTACATTCATTAAAGCATTTCTAAATCTTTTATTAATTAGTATGTAGTCAATTTGGTTGCGTATTTTCTTTTCAGGGCTTATCCATGTGTACAGTCGTCTTTTATGGTGTTTAAACCATGTGTTTCCAATTATCATATCATTGATATTTGCCCATTCTATTAGCTTTTCCCCTCTTTCATTTCTTGTACCTAAACCATAATTCCCCACTACATCCTCCATTTTTCCCTTTCCTACTTTTGCATTAAAATCACCAAGTATTATCTTTATTTCTTGTGATCCAATTTGAGCCATCGCCATTTCTATTTCGTCGTAAAAGTGTTGATTTCTTCATCACTACTGCTTGCTGTTGGTGCATATACTTGTATAATATTTATGTCTATGGTTTGCCTTTGATTTTTACCATAATAACTCTATCTGAAATACACCAGTATCCATTAATTGACTTGGCTGTTTTTTCGTCTAATATTATTCCTACACCTTTTTCATGTGTATCCCCTCCAGAATAAATTATTGTGTGATTGTCAGCTATAATTTTGCCCGATCCCTTCCATCTCATCTCACTAACGCCTAGTATATTCATTTTCATGCTATCCATCTCTCTTAGAACATTGGTCAACTTTCCTAGCTCATTTAATGTCCTAACATTCCATGTTCCTACTCTAAATTTATTTATTTTAGTTAAGATTTTGCCATCAGTAGCTGGATGACGGTCTGGTGTCACCTGTGGCTCATGACTGTCCCTACCGGACGAGGATGCCCTAAGACAGCCATTAAAGTCCTTCACTAACTTTGATATATGTTTTGCCATGAAGTCTTGGGAAGATAATGTGGTGGTTTCCCCTTGCCTTCCACATTCACATGGTGGTCTTTTTACCTCTGCCTTTGACAGCCATTTCCGACTGTAAGGACAAGTGAGTGCCCTGCTCTGCTCAGCTGCAGAGTTGTCCACTTATTCCGGTGGATACTCGGTCCCCAGAGCTGTGTTAGCCACACCGTGGTGTGTTTCCATCCTCTACCGCGGGGAGGTGCAGTTGGGATTTTCCCTTCATAAAGTTATGGTCTCTGACCAAAACTCTCCAGTACTTTTAGAGGATGTTGTAAAGGTAAAGGGCAGCAGGTTAAAAAGAGGGAAGTCGTGGATAGGTCAAGTCGAAGACATTCTTCAGCAGGTGTGTTCACTTGAGGACTTAGAACCTGGCGAGGAGTGGGTAGAAGTGCCAATAGAGTTCTGTACATCCTTTTCAGTGTGCATCCAACTAGACAGGAAATGCAGACAAGAAAATCCAGCTGCTGTGGAGGCGGAAGTACAGGCTCTGATCTTCGAGAATTCTTTAGAGGATGCTGCTGTCATTTACACGGATGGGTCGGTCGTTCAAGGAGTGAAAAGTTCATGGGCCTTTACGGCTCATGCCGGAGGAAAAAATGTGAAGGAAGAGTCTGGCGCTTTTGTTTTGACCACATGCAGCCTGACTATGGAAGTCATAGCAGTAAGCAAAGCAATAACATGGCTCGAGACACAGACATTCAATCGGGCCTGTGGCCTTAGTGACTCAATGAGTATGCTCAGGAGGATAGAGATGGGGTGGGTCCGAAGAGAGTGGCTGCTGTCTCTGGAGCGGTCTCGGCTGGCAAAGATTAGTTTCATCTTCGTGCCAGGGCATGCGGGTGTACAAGGGAATGAGCAGGCTGACAGGCTTGCAGGTAGGGCTACTGTGGAAGGCGGACGAGCCATGGACCAGGCAGACATTCTGAATGCTCTACGAGAAGTAAGTCGTTTACGAGAACCAAGCGATGACTGGAATCTACAACCATGGTCAGGCTGCGAGAACAGCAAGTTAAAAGAGGTGTGGCCAAACAAGGACACTACGCAGGAAGCCAAAGAAGAAGAATAAACCAACACAGAACTGGTGTCATGAGCCGCTACACGCTGCGGGATTTGCTGAGGAGGGGATCCGAGCACTTATGGAATGAATGGTTCGATGTGCAATGAGGATGATCTGTCGACTAACTAACTAACTAACTAACTAACTAACTAACTAACTAACTAACTAACTAACTAACTAACTAACTAACTAAACTAACTAACTAACTAACTAACGTACTAACTAACGATCTAACTAACTAACTAACTAACTAACTAACTAACTAACTACTAAACTGACTGATTGACTGACTGACTGACTGACTGACTGACTGACTGACTGACTGACTATCTCATATCTCGCTCTGACTGTACCAGAGCACAGGTCTTGAGGGAATTGATGCAGATTTGCAAAGCGTTAGAGATGTAATCGGCCGAAACACTTACCAAAGAGGAAGCCATCTATTTGTAGTAATGTCGAGAGTTGTGTTTGATTGTTTGTCAATTTTAATTTCAGTGTTTCTACTCGCTTCACTAGGCTGAGCAATTGGAGTCCAGAATACCGAGTGTTGACATCCTGAATGAGTGTTTTTGAACTCTCATCATCTCATCCTGTTCCTCTTGTACCTTGCAGTGTCGCGGTGAAGCATAAACAGTTGGAGAGTGCCCGTGTAAGGGCTTCATGTATCGAGATTCCCATGGACTCTGCTATTCCCTCTGTCCATCTTTTACGTGGCTGGCCTCTTCTTCTGCTTCCATTTGGTCTGTACGTCATTGCTTTTTGTGGTATACTGTTAGTTGGTCCAAACCATTTAACTTACTGTTTTCTGATGATTCTTTTAGATGAATCTTTGTTGTTTTTTTCTTCTTCTTTGATTAAAGTAATTACCTCTGTTTTTGTGATGCTAATTTTCATGTTATGCTCTTTGTACACTTCATGTAGACTTTTCATGTGGTCTTGTAATTATACTTCTGATTTTGCTATTAGTGCTTGATCATCCGCAAATAGGAGTTCTTTGATGGTGTAATTTGCCGCTGGTTCTTCTTCCGTGTTCTGTTCATGATTCTGTGTTGTTGCGGTCTCTGTTGGCTGGTTTCTTTACATATGCTGTCTATATAGGCTATGAACAAGAGTGGGGACAGGACACAACCTTGTCGTACTCCGGATCTTATGGTGAAGGGTTCTGAGTGTCCATTTGTTCTCACTGTAATATAAGCTTCTACATTCTTTCCTTTTCTTTTAACCGACAGTTTTAATAGGACGTTTTATTTTTTTCTAAATGAACTTTTGTCTATGATAAGGTGGAGTAGTGGTTAGTGCGCCAGGTTGCCAACATAGCGACCCAGGTTCACATCCTAGTAGTACGACTCTGGAGTAGGAGCCTAGCAATGCAGTGGATAGCATGCTTGCCAGCTAGTCCGATTGTCCTGTGTTTAAATCTCCATTGATGTGGGTTTTTAAACTTTACCTAGACTCCCAGGTCAATGTTAATAGCTTTACCAGCTTCCCAGCCTAAAATTGGTTCCAATAAACTGATGGAAAATAAAGGCGTCCGGCGTGATATTAACCAGATCATATATGCAGTGCTTAACTAACTAACAAATAAGGGACCAGCACCATTTACTCACGTAATGGGATTTTTTCACGTGTACTTCTAGTAATAAAATTTCCCCTGGTCTCTGGGTAGTTAGATCGGAAGCTCGTGTGTATTGTTGCGCACGTAAAAAATCCCTTGGCAGTTGGAAATCGAAAAAGAGTAGCCTAACGGCGATGCCCGGGCAAAATTTCGAGTTAAAAATCTACCCAAAGTATTTCAGGATCCTCGCCTGTGCTACGGAGTTCGTGCACTGAGCTGAGTTTCTCCAGACTCATGTTTGAATTAGGAGGAGTACGGAACACTTATGGGTTACACCCGTGTGCCGTGATGTTGATCCATCGACTAAACTAAACTAATCTAAACTAAACCATTTACTCAATATGCCCCGAGGAGTGAACAGAGATCATTTACTAAAAAGAAAAAAAACACACGACTCTGGAGTGGACCCAGTTTCATACGACCAGTCTCGGATGCCTTTCCCAATATTATTAAAATTGACACGATAAGGAGTTGATCATTGGAGGACAGTAGAGAATGTTCCAGTCTTAACTCGGTGACCAGTGTATACAAGGTTGGTGGTCCGCCGAGAAGGATCCGAATGGGCTGTTTATTTTGTCGAACTAGGACAATATAGGCAAACTAAATATTTCAGTAATCCCACCTGACAATGGCCTGGCCATATATAAAGTAACATTAACAAGTAGGGGCATATCATTTACAGGACGTCGCAGTCAACCCAGCATTATTTTGCTCTTTGTAGTTTCTTGACAAGTTTACATTCAGTAGTTTGCCATTGGTTTCTGAACGACCGGCACTCATACCTTTGTATGAAAACCAACGCAAGGCGGCCTGCTTCCAAATCGCCCAAGCTGTGTTTGGAACCTTGCATTCGTAACCCCATCGCCACGGCGCCGGCTGAGTAAAGAAACTCTCTTCCTGCCACGGGGTGCCTTGGGTATATGGTGCGATCCCCATAACTTCAGACCAATCGATGAGGAATGTGGTCAATATCTAAACGGCCGTCTTTACTTTTAATACAATTTACTGGCACCCATTTTTACCCCACGCTCACCTAGGGGTCGAGGTCAATGAAAAGACCTCCCTATCTAGGTCACGGGCCAGGACATCCAGCCCGCGGGCCGTATAAGGCCTGCGAAATCACCTGGTCTGGCCATGCCAAGGCAACCGCAGGTGGGACTCGAAATTCAATAAATCTTAGAACTTCATAAACAATCATCAATAAATCTAGGTGCAACATCATCAACACGTGCTAACATTACACGTCTCACCACAGAGAAACATATTTAAATGTTTGATCAAAATAGCAGGATCAATTCTTAAGTTGATAATTGTGTATGGTGTGTGAATGATGTTATAAATATCCAAATGACACGTGGCAGAAAAAAAAATGCTCCACCCTATTCGTAAATGAATAGAACACTTGACCATATAATAGCCATACTGCAAATAAGTAGGTTTGAATCCTCGTCTAGTTGACAAAAGCATGTTACAATAACGATCCAAACAAAACTACATATACAACAGAGCTGAGTCACACAGCAGCCACACACAGTCTCCCAAGTTTAAACAAAATGCACAGCACAAATGATGTTTACGAAGAAGATTTCTTATAATATCCGTTACGGTATGAAGAAATTTAGTTACCCTGCAGTAAAGCTGTGGACATTAAACAATATACACAGTATTGGATACAATATTGGTGTCCGCCTCGAGTGCTGGAGGTCCCGGATTCAAGCCCTGGTGATGACCGGGATATTTTCTCGTGGACTTCTAGTAATAAAAATGTCCCCTGGTCTCTGAGTAGTGAGATCGGACGCCCGTGTGTATTGTCGCGCACGTAAAAAATCCCTTGGCAGTTGGAAATCGAAGAAGAGTAGCCTAACGGCGCTGCCCGGGCAAAATTTCGAATTAAAAATCTACCCAAAGTATTTCAGGGTCCTTGCCGGTGCTACAGAGTTCGTGCACTGAGCTGAGTTTCTCCTGACTCAGATTTGAGCTAGGAGGAGAGCGGAGCACTTATGGGATTGCACCCGTGTGCCGTGATGTTGATCCATCGACTAAACTAATCTAAGAGGAAAGGCGAGACGGACAATAATCAGATTGCTACTGGTACTATTGGTGTTGGAACTCTTCGCTGGCTGCTGAGGATGAGGACGGAGCGCTTATGGGAATGCCTCGAATGCTGTGATGTCGATTCCTAAATCAGTCAATTAATCAACTAAACTAAACTAAAAATGTAAACAATATGAAAACGCAGAAGTATAGAGCAGTTATTCAAAACACAATTACCGAAAACAAAGGACATTGCGTTGCAAACTTCATCAACAAACCAATTCAAGAGAAAGGAATAGCATATAAACCACGCAGACGTCTCTACATTGATTACACCAAGGCATAATAACAGAATGAGAAAAATGAAAAAAAAAAAAATGACGCCAAAAATGGCGTGCTGCTTATCTCAGAATACCAAAGTGACACATACCTAAATATGAAACATTTTTGGGGGTCACAAGTGGGATTTGAACTGAGACCCACAAGAGTGGACTGCGGATGTAGTCACAGTAAAGTCTTCTGTCATCTCCGATTGTTATATGTTACTGTTTTTCTGTGTTTATTTGCTGTTGAAGGCTTGCCGTCCGCAACACACTTTGTTTTCTGTAATTATGTTTTATTAGCTGCCCCGGATGTCAGCATGCCCGTATTGATAAGAGCGTTCATTCTTGAACATCCGGTGTGCTGATATTGAGTAGCGGGTCCAGCCTCTACATCAGTTAACCGACTAAAATGTTGACTTCTCGTCCTTGACTTGGGGACGTCAATTACAAGTACCTCCGAGTCGCCGTGGTTCGCCGATGGCAAGGGTCACGGGAACAGGGAAAGCTAATCGACACGCAAAAATCATTCTAGTGCACTAGAAGTAGTAGTAGCACCTGTATGGAATATGCTTGAGTTGAAACCGAGTGAACGCATACACATTAAGTGACCCTATACTGTGTGTTCTTCATATTCTTTAAATATTCGGGTATTACAGCTAATGACGAAAACAATCCACGACGTATTTCAACAGAGAGGGAAGATCAAACTTACCTATGCTGGAACGAAAAGCAAAATAAAGATACGACGAGAGAGTTTGAAGGAGTGTATGGAGCGGGGGACAGACCGCAACACTATCTGTGTCTGCCAACATCTGTGCGACAGAAAATTGCTTGTTTGATCTCATTCCTTGACACCCTCTCGCTGTTTATTCTTCTTCCTAATTATCCCTTTCTTCTACTCCTTTCTTTCTTTTGTGACTTCTGATGTTCACATTTCTTATCTTGTTGACCGGTGATTTTCGTCACCTTGGTCATTGTATTGCCTTGCATGCTGCTAAGCTTCATCGTTATCTTTGCTTGTTAAGCTGGTCGTGTGTTTACAAGTTGTCAACCCATAGTTGTCAACAAGGTTAAAAGATGACATTGCTACCTTGCCGTGGTGTGATATTCAGGGTTTAGTATAACGCCAGCCCATAATTTCTTGACCAAACGGAAATCGATGTATGAAGTGGTCAGTGTCCCGCCAACAACGCAACCTCCTGGGTAATTTTCTCTGTCTCGTTTATCGAATCTGCCCTGACCCTCGTGCATCTGGTCACGTATCCACTATCACAGGGTGGGGGGTGGGGGGGGGGGGTTAAATCTAGGGGCATAGCGGCGACTGGTGAGTACAATAACTACAAGGTTACCACGGCTTATTCCTTTCCTTGTTTACTCCCCTCTGAACTAAATAAGCGAAGCAAAGGGCCCTTTTTACACACCTTGAAGCGTTTGGGACATATTTATATAGGTCAATGGGAAGTCGAGGTGCGATGTGGTCAATATACCGGCTACCTTCACTTCCCAAGGCATGTCCTGGTATCCATTTTAGCTGGACGCTGGCATGCCAGCCCGGCGGTCAGGGTTCGAATTCGCAGCAAGGCGGATGTTTTTAAAAATAAATTGACCTGGTCGATCCAGTCTAAAACAAGTACCAGCAAATGTCTTTGGAGGTGAAGACGGCCGGTGTGGTTTAGACCACATCCACCCCTGGAGTTCCGATTAGTGTTTACAAATATGGGTTTAACACTACATGTTCAACATACCTTAAGGCGTGCACAGTGGTACTTTACTTTCAGTCATTGTGACCTATCTCACAACTTCCTCGCTTGCTTCCTGTCTACGATGAAATGGTGCTTGAACCAGGGCGCCACACAAAACAGCTTTAAAGGTAGTCACATGATTGTCACGAATGGTTGGTTCAATTGTTGGTTATAAGTCCTATCTAAGTCACCAGGTTGTGACGATATGGTTGGTTCATTTGTTGGTTATAAGTCCATTCTAAGACTGAGTTTTAACTCCTAAGTAGAGGTCGACGCGGCCGAAAGGATTAAAGAGCTCACACTGAAACTTCCGAGCGCTGATGTCTGGGTAGTGGGTCAAGCCAGTTGGATTTAAATGTTGAATTCTCGTCCTTCACCTAGGGACTTAATTTACAAGTACCTGAGAAGTAGGGGTGGGTTCATCTGATGGAGAAGGACACGGTTAATAGGGTAAACTATTCCACACACTAATAAGTCTACTGCACTCCCCAGTGGTACCAGTTAATAGAATAGTGCGTTCACAAATGTTTGTCCACATATGAAAATCCACAACTCAGTAACCAACTGAGGGAAAATGTTGAGATTTAGCATATAACCTTGTCATAATGTAAACCCCTAAAAAAAATCTTTATTCTGGAGATTGTACAGCATATCTCAATGTTTGTTTATATGCGGTATATAATTTACGGGTCAGAGAGAGGGTGTGCATATTATGAAATGTATTACACCTTCACGCGGAAACATCAGTGGTCAGTAGTGAATTTTCTCCATGGTGCATACGAATTTCCTTATGAGAAGCACGTCACATAGTGGAACTGAAGTGTTCAGAGGTGACGTCAATAATTCTGTAAAAAAAAGTTTGCTAGCGTGAATTCAACACATTTTCGTCAAAACATCAAAGAAATGTCGCCGCTTTCCATGATTTCAGTCGTCTTTGGACGTATCAAAGACATATTCCTTGTCTGGGAGTAAACATAAGACGGCAGAGCAAATTTCATAACGGTATAACAGACACTTAAAATAAAAATCGAACATAAATGAGGACAAGCATTTGTGAACGCACTCTAGTATTAGTGGCACTTGCGTGGACTACGCTTGAGGTAAAGCGAGCTAAAGCAAAAACTCCAAAGTCCGATGCATTAGCTTTCAGACTGTCTAAGTCCTGGAAAGATACATAGTGTTTGAAGTCTATGCGTCAACCTTCATTGTGCAGGCGGCTCTCGATTGATTGATAGATTAATGTCAGTACATTCGGTCTGTCATTCGCCTTGATAAACTTGATAATGCAACGTGGTTGGGAAACATTTTAATGTAAAGAGAATCACAGCGCACTCGATTGCTGTTCAGAAAATCTGATTTTAATTATTTTGCACTTCATTCTGTGGTATTCCGGGACATGTGTGGGTGATTGATTTGGCGTGGTTAAAAATGTGATTTACGGGTGGATAGTTTAAGCTCATATATCATTCATGGTTTACTTCCTTCACGGTTTGTTAAATATTACTTGGCAGCATGATCTCAGTCTTAAGCCGTGGACACGGGGACAATTGCCACTGTTACTTGCATATACTTTTAAATGGACGTCGCAGTCACCCCCAGCAATTATGATTTGCTGTTTGTGATCTCTTGGCAAGGCTACGTTCAGTAGTTTGACAATGGTTACTGAACGACTGGTACCCATACAATTTCGTAAAAAACCAACGCTCGACGGTCTGCTGCCAAATCACTCGCATATGTGTTTCGAATGCGGTATGTGGGATTATGAACTGCGTTCATTAACCCTTGGCCACGGAGCCGGCATTATTACCATTGATAGATACTAATCTAAAGATCCTACGCGCTATCACTTTGAAATGGACAAGCACAATCCTGTACATAGAAATAATTGAAATATAGATGACAGTAAGATCAAAATAATTACTCAAGACGCAAGGGAAGTTGTGAAACACAAGTTAAAGAGTTAGTTGCATGTCCTTTACAAGTCGTCGCAGTCAACCCCGGAATTGCTTGCTGTTTGTGACTTACTACGCACGTTTACGTTCAGTAGTTTTCCATTGATTTCTGAACCACCGACGCTCATATCATGTGCTCAGTAACACATGGACGGAAGTGATAAAACTGCAAACATCACGTGGGGATACATCCGCAAACATCACATGAGTGATAGATACATCCGCAAACATCCCATGAGTGATATATACATCCGCAAACATCACATGAGTAACACATTCGCAAATATCACATGAGTGATAGATACATCCGCAAGCATAACACGATGTAACATCGGCAAACATCATATGAGTAATACATCCGCAAACATAACACGAGGAAAAATTGGCAAACATTACATGAGTGATACATCCGCAAACATCACATGAGTAACACATTCGCAAATATTACATGAGTGATAAATCCGCAAACATCACGTCAGTGAAACACCCGCAAAAATAATATGAGTGATACATCGACCAACATCACGTGAGTGATAAATCGGCAAACATCACGTAAGTAGTAAATCGGCAAACATCACATACGTGATAAATCCGTAAACATCATATGAGTGAAAAATCGGCCAACATCACGTGAGTGATAAATCGCAATCATGCGTTTGATGTTGAAAAACTGGAGTTTTGACACACAGATTCACTGTTTTGTTTAAAAAGTAGAGTTTTTTTTTTTAATGTAATATTTTACTGCATTGTTAAAAACATGCAGTTGGACAAGGTGTGAAAAAAAAAAAAAATTATGCGGACAGGAACACATATTCAGAAAGTGCCATTTGAAAGCCCATAGAAAAAAAAAAAAACACACACACACAGAAAATGTCGCCTTTAGTTAACAACTAAATACGAAATTCCACGTCCACTCAGGGTGTCTCCGACGGTCTGTCATGACACTCCATGGCACCCTCATAGCACCCTCATGGCGCCCCTGCGAAGAGGTTGGACTCAGCTGTGTTCATTTGTTTGTATAACCAATTTATTTCTTAAATGTGTTGTATTGTATGTTACTTACCACAATGGCAAACTACTGAGCGTAATCTTGCCGAAAAATCAACAATCAGCTGAAAGATGTTGATGTTGACAGCGATGTCCTGTAAAGGATATGCAAACATTTTTTTTACTTACCATAATTAAATTACTCGTCATCATCATCATCATCATCATCATCATCATCATCATCATCATCATCATCATCATCAACGGTAACGTGTGGGCTGTCATGTTTCGCTGTCTCACAGGATCATCAGAGTCGTGGATCAGCTCTGTGTTTTTGTCTCGGTTATGCCATGTGACCAAGCCATCCAGGTATTTACCTCTTTGTCTTTCCATTGTTCTCTACCCCATCGCCTCTTGCCAACTGTCAACAATTTCTCTAGTTTATTTCTTCTTATAACGTGCCCTAAAAATTTAACTGTCTACGTCTAATTTCTTTAATCAGTTTACGGTTTTCATTTGCCTCTTGTAAGACTTTCTGATTGTTTTTTTCCTGTCTGTCGATGGTATTATTTGCATTTGGGGAAGCCTATGAGGCCACCAAGACAGTTCATAAATAAACACACATGTATTATATCTCCTTTTATTTCCATAGTTGTAGGTTCATGTGTATGATAGACCTGGCTAATGAAGACACTTTTTTAAGGGTGTCAAGTTGATCATTATCGAAGTACACTTATTCCTGCAGCCAGGTGCCGTCGTCATTTTGAGGGAACAGGTTAGAATCCCGGTCGATAACTATAGCTTTCTATTTGTATATTGTCAAGGGTATCCTCAAGCCTATACTTCTTTCATCTACTTCTATGAGAAGAAAATACACGCGCGGATAAAGGCTAGAATGCCAGGAAGATTCACCATTGTCAAAACAAAACACGAAACATGACAGAATTGTAAGTTGATCATACGCTGCTATAAAAATAAGAGGACGCGTCTGGCAGCAATCACGCTAAAAGCCACGTATTTGTAGAAAAGCAAGGGTGACTGCCCATCTTTGATCCTGTCTGGCCCACAGACCTGTCCGATTTGCAGTCTAGCTTCAGTTTTCCTAACATTGATTTATCTATTTAGTAGTCTGGCGCCAACACCGATCGACAGACTAGTTGTCTCAATGGTCGATTGATACAGTGGCTGGAACTGCTGGCAAGGATTACTCATTTTGGTTTTCTGCACGACCAACGTTTATAAATCAGATACGATAAACATGAAGGTAGAAAGTAAAGTAAAGGACCTCTTCTCACGTTATAGCGCGTATTGGGTATATGGTTTAGTCTCATATTTGTCATACCAATCAGCGCTCAAGGTGTGGTGCAGCCAACACCACGCCGACCATCTTAACTTACCAGGACATCTCCTGGTACCAAGGTTTGTCGACCGGTCAATGAAAAGAATTCCCGCCTTGAGGGGGATTCTTACACAAGGCCACAGAGTCGGCGGGCAAACGAATCTTGATTTTCTACAGCGTTAAAATTTGCTGCTGTCTTAGTTGTCATATGATACAAACTTCTTGCCAATATTTTCCTGACAGGCTTTATGTATAAATAAATAAATTTCATTATGTTTATATCGTAGGAAGTTGCACAGTGTTCTTAATTTACTCATGTAATTAACCAACATTAGCCACACTCAACCACTCTCAAGAAGGAGGTGACAGAACACACTAGACAACATGACAATCGAAAACCACAGTGACCACACCGGATTAGACAATCCAAATGACAACAGGGGCTCGCTGATGGAACAAGCGTACTTTAACACATTACCGCCAAGTTACGTCTCTGAGAAAATAACAGTCTAAAATAATATTAGCCACACATTTATTTGTACATTCGCTCGCACGTCCACTACTTCTAATGCACTGAACTGCGTTTTGCGTGTGGATTAGCTTGTCCTGTAACCATTGTCCCTCACCATCAGACGAACCCACTCTGATTTCTGAGATAATTGTAATTTACGCCCCCAGACGAGGATGAGACATCATAATTTTAGTCCAACTGATCGGTGTAGGGATTGTACCTGCTACATCGGCATCAGCACATCGGAAGTTTAAGTGTGAGCGCTTTTATGCACTAGGCCATGCTGACCTCCGACCTTCCAAATGACGACGGCGTGAGAAGACAATACAACAGCGACAGAAAGAAGAAGAGGAAGACAATATACACATTGAAAACTGTAGTGTAGCCACACCTGGAATCGATCCAGCCACCTCCAGATGAGGATAGCGCTCCTCTTTTATAAAGACGTAGAAAATGATGATCATGAAGACGATGATGATGATGATGATGATGATGATGACGATGATGATGACCAACTAAACTTTTACTAAACACCAAGGTGTCCTCTAACTGCTTCCAGTGGTAACTTTTCTGTCTATACGTGTCCACATACAGGCGCCGTGCTGTGGTTTGTCTTCCTGTGGTAACTTTTCTGTCTATACGTTAGTTAGTTAGTCGACAGATCATCCTCATTGCACATCGAACTATTCAGTCCATAAGTGATCGGATTCTCTCCTCAGCAAATCCCGCAGCGTGTAACGACTAACGACACCAGTTCTGTGTTGGTTTATCAATCTTCTTTGGCTTCCTGTGTAGTGTTCTTGTTTGGCCACACCTCTTTTAATTTGCAGTTCTCGCAGTCTGACCATGGTTGTAGATTCACAGTTTACATACAGGCGCCGTGCTGTGGTTTGTCTTCCTGTGGTAACTCCCGCTCTATGTACGTGTCCACATACAAGCGCCGTGCTGTGGTTTGTTTTCCTATGGTTATTTTTAACTCATTAACTGCCATGTGATGATTAATCGTCTTAAGCGACTTCCCATACCTGCCATGGGCGTATATATCGCCGAAATGTTGTCATTGCGAAATGTCTGAAATAAAATATCTGTCGTGTCCTCCTTTAAAGTGTCGTCCCTGGAGTGAGGAGATCCGACACCCACATTATAATATTATTTTTTTTCCCCCTCAATATTCTGGAGAATCCACCAGCTTCCGTCCAACACACTCCATCAGCCTATGGACACCTTTTCCTATCACTCTCACACTGTCGTACTATGCCCCCTTCTCATACTTCCCCAACGCAACATACTCAACAACTCTTACTTCTAGAAATTAATACAGATTAATTTATTAAAATAAAAGTGTAACGTGTATGAGACGTGTATGCGAAGAAAATGTGTGACGTGTTCTATAAAGTGTAGAGAATCTGTCTCTCAGACATCAGCTCAGTCCGCTGATCACAGCAAAGATAGACCACAGCACGTTACGTCAGAACAAGTACGTCTCACCCGTTGCCGGAACCATCCTGCCGGATACTGCTTTGCTTCTGTAGACCTCTGGTAATCCCATTTCATGAACATGAGAAATAGACACCGGTGGTATGAACAGTTACTTATGGACCGGATTCACTCTACACAATGTCCGTTCCTAATGTTCTCTAACCAACTGCACAAGTTCTTTTCTAGTGTTTACACAGTTAGTAAAGTTAAGTGTTAGTCGACAGATCATCCTCGTTGCACATCGAACCATTCCGTCCGCAAGTGCTAATTACTAATGTTAATTGTTACTGTACTAACACTAGTTACTCTTAACCGGTTCTCGGTTCGTTACCACTGTTTAATGCTGTATGGTGCAACTGTAATCTTCACTATGTTGGGTGAATCAACCTCCCTCTAGCTTTTAATCACGTCTGTAAGCAATCTTTATTGATTGCCGAACTGGTGTTCTTCAGACTGGGATTTTCTTCCTTCCCAAAACTTTATTGAGCTTCCTTGGATCTGGTAGGGAACCTTAAATGGCACCACTGCAGTCCTATCAATCATATCTACATCTGCCATTATAGGCACGTGTAAAATTAAGTCACTAATTAACACACGGTAGATATTATTTCCACTAGGCGCTGCCGTGCCCTGGCACTCTGACTAAAGCATAATTTCAAGTCCTCCCTAGCTGGTCACAACTAGAGTTTATATGGCAAACTACCAAAGTTGTCCACGTGACTTTATCCTCTTCTCCCCCACACAGGTGTTATTTGGACATATCAACCATTTGCAAGGATCTATTTTTTCCGGGCTTAAATCCTGTCAAAGTTGTCAGTAATTGTTAAGATTCTCAAAACAAGCCAGCGAATTTTATGACGACTTCCAACAAACAGTTGCAAATAACCCCGTCAAACTCTTCATGTTCCGGAAACCAAGAATTGACATATGTACTGTTTTCTCCCTACTAAGTACTTCCGTTTTACATCTGCCATTGTGATCTCACGGCTTCCATCTGCATTCAAATGTTGACAAACTTGTCAATCTTCTGTTCCGTGGTGACAATATATGTGATTCTAACTGGTAATGAACTGCCAACTCGGTGTATCCCTTCCTTCTCACTCAACACCAAATGTGTAGATGGGCTGACCCCACTGCTTCCATTTACATTCAAATGTAGACAAACTAATCAAGGCGATGCCAGGACCTGTCACCATCAACACCGACCGTTCCAAATCCGTTATAGATGTACACGTGCAGCTACAAATATTGTCCTGAGATTTTGACATCCGCGGTGTTTTTCCAGTTAGTAAAATAATGGTGCTGAAAATACACGCCAAGCAAACGTCGGGAATATTTATCTGTTTAACTCATGGCAATCTCGCGACATAGGCCCCCTCTTAAGAGAGTAGTCCATCTCACTCTCCTCCACCATGAGTTAAATCCAGATAATTCATTCCTCTTCTTCAGGAGCTGGGTGTCTTGACAAGAAATCCGCTCCAACATTTTCCTTCCCAGGAATGTACTCTACTGTGAAATTATACGGTTGAAGTAACAACGACCACCGCATCAAACGTGCGTTGAGCTTCTGAGAAGTAGCCAGGAACATCAGGGGCTGATGATCCGACTGAACCCGAAACTTAACTCCATACAAATATGGCTGAAATTTTTGCACTGCCCATACGAGGGACAAGCATTCTCTCTCGACGGTTGAATAATTCCTCTCCGCCGGTAGAAGTTTCTTACTTGCGTATGCTACAGGTTTCAAAACCGAAGCATCGTCTTTTCCTTCCTGTAACAAAGCGGCTCCAATTCCAATCGCACTCGCATCTGTTCTCAACACAAATTGTTTGGA
Organism: Cepaea nemoralis; assembly: GCA_014155875.1. NCBI lineage: Eukaryota > Metazoa > Mollusca > Gastropoda > Stylommatophora > Helicidae > Cepaea > Cepaea nemoralis. The sequence goes on from JACEFZ010026709.1 coordinate 255,018, forward strand.
AAGGTCAGGGAGCTGTAATACAGGTTTGCTGACCAAGGCCTCCTTTAACTGACTATAGGCATTCTCACATTCTGGTGTCCAAATGATTTGATCCGGTAATCCCTTTTTCAAGGTTTCGGTCAACGGAGCTCCCAGTTCAGTGAAATGTGGGATAAATTTGTGGTAGAACCCACACAACGAGAGAAAAGATCGCACATCCTTCTTCGTTTTTGGCCTTGGTGCATTTCTGATTTTCTCCAGGTTCTTCTCTTCTGGAACAATGTGTCCTGGAGTGATGGTGTGACCTAGAAATTCCAGAGTCTGGTAACCAATCATGCACTTGGTTGGACGAGCAGTAAGCCCTGCTTCCTTGAGCCTATTAAACACTCTCTCCAAGGATTGTAAGTGGTCATCCAGGCTGTCACTGGAAATCAGAATATCATCCATGAATGAGATGATGGACGGATCCTGTAACGGATCTAGTAAAGTCCTCATCATGCGTGTAAACACACTAGGTGCATTGCTGAGTCCAAAGGGCATGACCTTGAATTCGTAGTGTCCACTGGGTGTACTGAAAGCTAACAGTGGTCGAATCTCCGGTTTGACTGGTATCTGATAGTACCCCCGACTCAGATCCACCTTTGAAAAGTACCGAGCCTTATGGAGCCTAGCGAATAACTGAGTTGGATTCGGCAAAGGTTCCACCTGAAACTGTGTATGACTGTTCAGCAGTCGGTAATCTATACACAACCTGTGTTCTCCACTTGGTTTGCGTAACAAAACTACCCCCGCATTGTATGGGGATGTGGATGGTGCAATCACGTCATCCTCCAGCAGTTTTTTTATTTCCTCCTCCAGGGCCTTTTCTTTAGAGAATGGCACTGGGTAAACCTTTTGGCGAACAGGCTCCTGTGTGGTCAAAGTCATCTCGAACTCAACCAACCTCGTTCGTCCTGGTTTATCAGTCAGTATCTCCTTATGAGACTTGAGAACCTGGGTTATCCTTTCCCTCTCCTGGGAGGTCAGATCAGGGTTCACTTGCACATCCCTATAGGTTTCCTGGTGTACTAAGGGATATTCCCTGCCCTCGCTGGTTCCCACTTCTGTCTCCACTGCAACAGCCATTGCCATGAGGTGAGCTGCCTTGTCTCCGGGTCTCTCTTCGTATTTCCGCAAGAGATTGATATGGAAAATCTTCGACTTTCCCCGGATCCGGATCTGATAGTTGGTTCTGGATATCACCCTTTCCACGGGAAATGGTCCTTGCCAACCTATCTCCAGTTTGTTGTTTCCCGTTGGGAGTAGCAACAAGACTTTATCTCCCACCTCTAGAGATCTTTCTTTAGACCTACGGTTGTAGTAAGCCGCATGTCTTTTCCTGGCCTTTTTCAAGTTTTGATTTGCCAGAGTCCATCCCTTGTGGAGTTTTTCTTTCAGTTCCTCCACGTATTTGTAGGATGAGATCACTTCTTCTGACGTCCCCTCTTCAGTCCAACTCCTCAACATGGCTTCCAACGGTCCTTTGATTGGACGACCAAACAGCAACGTAGCGGGTGGTAGTCCTGTTGAGCCATGAGGAACTTCCCGATAGGCAAAGAGTGCTGCTGGGATATATTCATCCCACCTATCAGGTTTTTCCTGCGCTAGTTTCCTGAGCATTGTCATCAACGTGCCGTTGAAACGCTCTACTTGTCCATTGGCTTGAGGGTGGTAAGGGCTGGTATGTATGTGGTTAGAGTGAAACACCCTAAATACCTCCTCCATGAGTTTTCCACAAAACTGAGATCCATTGTCCGTCAGAATTTGATCCGGAAAGCCTAATCTGGTAAAGGCCTCCATCAGTGCGTCCGCCACTCTTTTCGAGTCAATCGTGGTCAACGGTATCGCCTCACCCCACATTGTACAGCAATCCACCATTGTAAGTATATACATGTTCCTCTTCCTAGTCCTGGGAAGTGGACCCACGATATCGATGGCTACCCTCTCGAAAGGAGAGTTCATGATGGGCATCTCACCCAACATCACCGGTGCTGTCCAGTGTTTCGGTGCCACCCTCTGGCACTCAGGGCATGACTTCACATACCGACGCACATCATCTGTCATTCCCGGCCAATAGTAGTGGCAGGAAATCCGCTGCATGGTGGCGGCAATACCCATGTGTCCACTAAAGGAGATGGTATGCCCCATATGAAGAATCTGGGACCGATGAGCTTTTGGGACGACCAACTGACCGTATAGGTTGTCTCCCCTTCCTGCTCTCCTGTAGAGTATCCTATTCTTCATGTAGTACTGCCCCCGTCCTGGTGGATCAGCACTTTTCTGCAGCTTTTTGTAGCAAGGACGTAAAGTATCATCCTCACTCTGGGCAGTTCGTAGCTCCCCCGGCATTGGGTTAGTCACAATTGCGTCTGCCTCTTCCGTTTTCGCCTGAGAGCGAGTCTGCATTGCTCCCATATGAATAGGCTCCCTGGGCATTCCCAGAAAGACATACCGGCAACCTAGGATGACTGGAAAAATGGGATCGGTCAATACAGCGGCCTTGATGGTGCCGGTGACGTACCTTGACCGAATCTCCACATTAGCAATGGGCAACTTCATGGTTACAGCACTCTTCTGTGCAGGCTGTATATCCAATGTTTCACCTGTGAATTGTTCTGGATGTACTAGATCCGCAGAAATCACGGCCTCCCCGTCCAGTCCTGTGTCGTATAAACACTCCACTTGACGACCGTTAACCTCTACCAATTCCACTACAGGTGGTTTTTCCTGGTCTGGAGTCTCTTCCTCGGCCTCGACCTGTTCGGTGGGCTCCACCTTAGGTTTCCCTGAGCACACGACGAATTGAGTGTCTCCTGACTTTCCCCTGCAGTCAATAGCATTGTGCGTGTTTGACTTGCATTCGTTGCACCATTTCCCTGTCCTAGATTTTCTATTGTCGGACTTGAATGAGCTCTCCTGGTGGCGAGCTTCCTTGTTGACCTTGGCATTTTCCGTGACAACCTCCTTGGAAGTCACTTGACATGCTGCAAAATGAGGGTTCTTAGCCTTCGATTTGCAGTCCCTCGTATTGTGAGAGGGTGACTGACAAATTGAACACCACTTCTCCGACCACGGTCGTTTAGGTGTAGAGCTTGAGGTGCTCTTGCTTCCCTCCTTCTTCTTCTCTGAACTATCCTCTGATTTTTTCACATAAGGTTCCCACTTTTTTGTTCCTGAGTTTTTGGCTTTCTTCTTGTCATGTTTCTCTTGACTTTTGGTGTTGGTGGAAAGGTTTTCCCCTGCCTCCCCATGTACCTCGACGAACCGTTCTGCTAATTTATTCACGAGGTCAATACGTTCCGCTCCTTGTTCTCCCAGGAACGTCCTGAGAGGTTTAGACATTTGCTTCTTCAGCTGGTCGACCACCATGAGCTCTTCCAGACTCTCATAGTCATGTGCGAACCCAGCCAAATCCATCCACTTATGGAGATAAGATTTAAGACGCAAACTGTAGGCGGCAAACAACTCTCCCGGTTCTCGTTTCGCTGCTCGAAATTTTTTCCGGTAGGTATGCGATGTAACCTCGAATCGTTTCAGCAGAGCCGTCTTTAATTCATCATAATTGTTCTCATGTCCTGGTGGCAGGCGAGTATAAACCTCGTATCCTGTCCCGCGTAATCCCTGGGATAGCTTAAGATTCCATTTGTTACGCTCCAGACCCATAGCAACTGACATAGCCTCGAAGCGTTGAAGGTATTGGTCAATCTTCTCTTTGTCCTCCTCGTAGACCGCTAAAGGAAACTTCATAGCATGGTACCCATGTCCACCTACTGGTGTTGATCCTGGGATGGAGGAACCTCCAACTGCTCCCTCAGTTTCTCCATTAGATTGACTCTTCAACTCGAGTTCCCTCATCCGGTACTCGTGCTCCCTTTTCTGTGCTTCCTGTTCAGCTTCTAATTTCCTAGCTGCTTGCTCAGCTTCAAATTTCCTAGCTGCTTGCTCAGCTTCCAATTTCCTAGCTGCTTGCTCAGCTTCCAATTTCTTAGCTGCTTGCTCAGCTTCCAATTTCTTAGCGGCTTGTTCCAACTCCATCCTTCTCAATTCCAGCTCGGCCTTTCGATCATCCCTTTCTGCTTGACGATACTCTCTCTCCACTTCCTGTATGTAATCCGTTAGAGAAGACCCAGCCAATCCCATTTCTTCCCCCTTTGCCTTTAATTCTAACGTGCTAAGTTTAGGGGTGGCCATTATACAGAGAGGTAAGCTAGCAGGTCTAGTACAATATAACTGCAAATTACTATACAGATATATGAACAAGTACTATAAATCTCGATATTACCACACACAGTACATTCACTCAGTGACAAGAGTAGAATCAGGACCACAGACCTATGCAGACGTGTGAAGTGTGAACAGGTAAGATATTAATCCTAACCCCTATCCACATTCACTCTAGCTGGATTCTCCAAAATGATATCTCCCTTTTATAACTAAGGATCCCGTGTCAAAAGACCCCGTTGTCAGAAGATCCCCCTGTCAAACGTTCCTGCTTGCAGGAGATCTCGCTGTCCAAGGATTCCGTTTACGGGAGATCTCGCTGTCCAAAGATCACGTTTACGATAGATCCCACTGTCCAAATATCCCGTTTACGAGAGATCCCACTGTCCAAATATCCCGGACGAGCCCCCAGTAATGTCGTGTCCTCCTTTAAAGTGTCGTCCCTGGAGTGAGGAGATCCGACACCCACATTATAATATTATTTTTTTTCCCCCTCAATATTCTGGAGAATCCACCAGCTTCCGTCCAACACACTCCATCAGCCTATGGACACCTTTTCCTATCACTCTCACACTGTCGTACTATGCCCCCTTCTCATACTTCCCCAACGCAACATACTCAACAACTCTTACTTCTAGAAATTAATACAGATTAATTTATTAAAATAAAAGTGTAACGTGTATGAGACGTGTATGCGAAGAAAATGTGTGACGTGTTCTATAAAGTGTAGAGAATCTGTCTCTCAGACATCAGCTCAGTCCGCTGATCACAGCAAAGATAGACCACAGCACGTTACGTCAGAACAAGTACGTCTCACCCGTTGCCGGAACCATCCTGCCGGATACTGCTTTGCTTCTGTAGACCTCTGGTAATCCCATTTCATGAACATGAGAAATAGACACCGGTGGTATGAACAGTTACTTATGGACCGGATTCACTCTACACAATGTCCGTTCCTAATGTTCTCTAACCAACTGCACAAGTTCTTTTCTAGTGTTTACACAGTTAGTAAAGTTAAGTGTTAGTCGACAGATCATCCTCGTTGCACATCGAACCATTCCGTCCGCAAGTGCTAATTACTAATGTTAATTGTTACTGTACTAACACTAGTTACTCTTAACCGGTTCTCGGTTCGTTACCACTGTTTAATGCTGTATGGTGCAACTGTAATCTTCACTATGTTGGGTGAATCAACCTCCCTCTAGCTTTTAATCACGTCTGTAAGCAATCTTTATTGATTGCCGAACTGGTGTTCTTCAGACTGGGATTTTCTTCCTTCCCAAAACTTTATTGAGCTTCCTTGGATCTGGTAGGGAACCTTAAATGGCACCACTGCAGTCCTATCAATCATATCTACATCTGCCATTATAGGCACGTGTAAAATTAAGTCACTAATTAACACACGGTAGATATTATTTCCACTAGGCGCTGCCGTGCCCTGGCACTCTGACTAAAGCATAATTTCAAGTCCTCCCTAGCTGGTCACAACTAGAGTTTATATGGCAAACTACCAAAGTTGTCCACGTGACTTTATCCTCTTCTCCCCCACACAGGTGTTATTTGGACATATCAACCATTTGCAAGGATCTATTTTTTCCGGGCTTAAATCCTGTCAAAGTTGTCAGTAATTGTTAAGATTCTCAAAACAAGCCAGCGAATTTTATGACGACTTCCAACAAACAGTTGCAAATAACCCCGTCAAACTCTTCATGTTCCGGAAACCAAGAATTGACATATGTACTGTTTTCTCCCTACTAAGTACTTCCGTTTTACATCTGCCATTGTGATCTCACGGCTTCCATCTGCATTCAAATGTTGACAAACTTGTCAATCTTCTGTTCCGTGGTGACAATATATGTGATTCTAACTGGTAATGAACTGCCAACTCGGTGTATCCCTTCCTTCTCACTCAACACCAAATGTGTAGATGGGCTGACCCCACTGCTTCCATTTACATTCAAATGTAGACAAACTAATCAAGGCGATGCCAGGACCTGTCACCATCAACACCGACCGTTCCAAATCCGTTATAGATGTACACGTGCAGCTACAAATATTGTCCTGAGATTTTGACATCCGCGGTGTTTTTCCAGTTAGTAAAATAATGGTGCTGAAAATACACGCCAAGCAAACGTCGGGAATATTTATCTGTTTAACTCATGGCAATCTCGCGACAATATCCATACACTAGTTTTTCACTAAGCAACATGCTTTAATTTGATATATACTACAACATGTCTGCTACTATATGATCAATTTTTAGGTCATAACTGTGGCACACCACCACTTCCCATTTCCCGCCATTCACTTTTGTTTGGACCAAACCTACTTGTTGTTTGGCACGGAATCTGTTAACAAAAATGAAGACTTTTGTAGAAACCTTTTAGGACTGGTAGTTAAGTTGATAGCAAACTGTGCGGGTAATGTCATGAGCATGGTTGGGCGAGGGTTTGAGCCTTGCGATCCCAGGTCGATCCATGCTAAAGCATCATCATTATCATCATCATCATGTGGTCCGCAAACTGACGTAGGTAATAGACGGACGGACGGACGGGCGGGCGCGCGGGCGGGCGCGCGGGCGGACGGACGGAGGGAGGGAGGGAAGGACAAAGGGACGGAGGGAGGGAGGAAAGGATGGCTGGAGGGCTGGAAAGCAGGGACGGAGGGAGGGACGGAGGAAGGAGGGAGGGACGGACGGACGGAGGGACGGACGGACGGACGGACAAATACCTGAAGCAGAGGTTACAAGCTACAATAGTGAGAAACTAAATAAAAGCAGTTTCTGTAATCCACAAGAACTAAGGAAAAACAAAACAAATCTTGTCGGGAGACCAGTGACGTCTGCCATCTATCAATGGCCCATTTAAATCAGGAGATAACCGCATCGATTCTCTAAAACATGGATGAGTATCTGATTGCTACCAGGCCAGTAGTACCCGCCGTCTCACACGGAGTTGATCATCTGTGGACCTGGCTGACGTGGCAGGGATTTCTCTTCATTACAGACGTATGTGTGTGTGTGTGTGTGTCTGTGTGGTGTGTCTGTCAGTCTGTGTGTGTATGTATGTGTGTATGTCTGTGTGGTGTGTCTGTCAGTCTGTGTGTGTATGTATGTGTGTGTGTGTATGTATGTGTGTATGTCTGTGTGGTGTGTCTGTCAGTCTGTGTGTGTATGTATGTGTGTGTGTGTATGTATGTGTGTATGTCTGTGTGGTGTGTCTGTCAGTCTGTGTGTGTACAAAACTGGACGTTTGGGGGGTGGTGTATGTGAATGAATTCAAGATAATAAGTGTACGTGTAATTTGTGTGTGTGGGTGTGTGAGAGATAATGGGAATAGAGAGAAATATACACACACACAGAGAGAGAGAGAGAGAGAGAGAGAGAGAGAGAGAGAGAGAGAGAGAGAGAGAGAGAGAGGAGAGAGAGAGGAGAGAGAGTGAGAGAGGAGAGGAGAGTGAGAGAGAGACAGACAGACTTATAAACAGAGAGAGAGAGAGAGAGAGAGAGAGAGAGAGAGAGAGAGAGAGAGAGAGCTTAAACAAGGATACATTAGAAGAATGCGCTGTTGTTGCGAGAGTGACAGAAAGAACATCCAGACAAAAATAAAAAGCGATTAGCAAAACTAAATTTGTCTAGCATCTTGACTGCAACCATTGTCTTTACCGTTGCCGTCATTATCATCATCATCATCATCATCATAATCTTCGTCGATCTACATGTTTGTCGTCGTTTTTATGATTGCAATCGTTATCTGTGTCACGAAAACAGCATTACTGTCAGCAACTGTCAGAATTAATATGATAAGCACATCTGCCATCATCATGAACCAATTACCTTCATTATCACTGCTTTCAATGTGTAATGACAATCTGCTCTCTCGTGTAACAGTGTATCACATGAGGGGAATGTTCTCTCCCTCTTTGGTTACCATCATCACAAACAGCTATGTCGGCGGAAGCGTCGCTGCTGGCAGGGTCAACCAAGCCAGATGAGTGGAAGACTAGAAAGCTAGACCAAAAGAGAAGGGAACTCACCGTCTTACAGTTAGACTGGACACAATTAAAGGCTATGAAAAGCAGACATGCACTTTACCCCTGCAGAAATATGATGCACTGGTCCACAAGTGTGACCAGAAATATGATGCACTGGTCCACAAGTGTGACCAGAAATATGATGCACTGGTCCACAAGTGTGACCAGAAATATGATGCACTGGTCCACAAGTGTGACCAGAAATATGATGCACTGGTTCACAAGTGTGACCAGAAATATGATGCACTGGTTCACAAGTGTGACCAGAAATATGATGCACTGGTCCACAAGTGGGACCAGAAATATGATGCACTGGTCCACAAGTGTGACCAGAAATATGATGCACTGGTCCACAAGTGTGACCAGAAATATGATGCACTGGTCCACAAGTGTGACCAGAAATATGATGCACTGGTCCACAAGTGTGACCAGAAATATGATGCACTGGTCCACAAGTGTGACCAGAAATATGATGCACTGGTCCACAAGTGTGACCAGAAATATGATGCACTGGTTCACAAGTGTGACCAGAAATATGATGTACTGGTCCACAAGTGTGACCAGAAATATGATGCACTGGTCCACAAGTGTGACCAGAAATATGATGCACTGGTCCACAAGTGTGACCAGAAATATGATGCACTGGTCCACAAGTGTGACCAGAAATATGATGCACTGGTCCACAAGTGTGACCAGAAATATGATACACTGGTCCACAAGTGTGACCAGAAATATGATGCACTGGTCCACAAGTGTGACCAGAAATATGATGCACTGGTCCACAAGTGTGACCAGAAATATGATGCACTGGTCCACAAGTGTGACCAGAAATATGATGCACTGGTCCACAAGTGTGACCAGAAATATGATGCACTGGTCCACAAGTGTGACCAGAAATATGATGCACTGGTCCACAAGTGTGACCAGAAATATGATGCACTGGTCCACAAGTGTGACCAGAAATATGATGCACTGGTCCACAAGTGTGACCAGAAATATGATGCACTGGTCCACAAGTGTGACCAGAAATATGATGCACTGGTCCACAAGTGTGACCAGAAATATGATGCACTGGTCCACAAGTGTGACCAGAAATATGATGCACTGGTCCACAAGTGTGACCAGAAATATGATGCACTGGTCCACAAGTGTGACCAGAAATATGATGCACTGGTCCACAAGTGTGACCAGAAATATGATGCACTGCTCCACAAGTGTGACCAGAAATATGATGCACTGGTCCACAAGTGTGACCAGAAATATGATGCACTGGTCCACAAGTGTGACCAGAAATATGATGCACTGGTCCACAAGTGTGACCAGAAATATGATGCACTGGTCCACAAGTGTGACCAGAAATATGATGCACTGGTCCACAAGTGTGACCAGAAATATGATGCACTGGTCCACAAGTGTGACCAGAAATATGATGCACTGGTCCACAAGTGTGACCAGAAATATGATGCACTGGTCCACAAGTGTGACCAGAAATATGATGCACTGGTCCACAAGTGTGACCAGAAATATGAAGCACTGGTCCACAAGTGTGACCAGAAATATGATGCACTGGTCCACAAGTGTGACCAGAAATATGATGCACTGGTCCACAAGTGTGACCAGAAATATGATGCACTGGTCCACAAGTGTGACCAAAATTGCAGTCTATGTTCTTCTGCTTCTTATAGTACATACCGTGTGGCGTTGGTGACCATGTCTGTCCACAACCTTCTGTCTCGTGTACTGCCAATCACATTTGATACTCTTTATTACCCAAGCCATGTCAAACTGTCCAGCGTCTTCTGTCTTAATCTCCACTTGCATCTCTTCCACTCAGACTTTCCCGTGTGACGACAAACTCTGGTTTTCATCTTCTCATGTCATGGTCAAAGAATGTGTACAGTCCTCTTCTGATGACCAGATCTCTTTGTGAGTTAACGTTTGTCAAAATATCTTCATTGTTCATTCTACCTGTCCACGGCGCTATCGTCATTATTATGTAACACATAATCTTCAATGCCTCCGCAAATTCCGCGCCCTTCTGCTAATTGTTCCATACCTAAGGATTGGCTGAATATAGCTCTTAAAAACGCAGCGCATGCTACTGTAAGTTAAAACCTGACAGTCACGGTGACCACCATTACTGTCACATTCTCGATCACAGACAGTACCACCACCACCACTGTCGCATTCACGATCACAGACAATACCGTCGCCATCACCACTGTCGCATTCATGATCACAGACAGTACCGTCACCAATGTCACGTTCACGATCACAAACAGTACCGCCACCACCACCACTGTCACATTCACGATCACAGACAGTACCACCACCACCACTGTCGCATTCACGATCACAGACAGTACCGTCACCACCACCACTGTCACATTCACGATCACAGACAGTACCACCACCACCACTGTCACATTCACGATCACAGACAGTACCGTCACCACCACCACTGTGGCATTCACGATCACAAACAGTATCGGCAAAATGTTGCATGAAAGTTGTGATTAACCGCAACACCAGACTGACTTACTAGACAATTGAACGTTCAGTAGTTTACTATTTTCTGAACGAGAATTCAACTTTGAAGTTGAACTGACCGTTGTAGGGAGCGATCCCACTACTCTGCCGTTAGCGCAGCCGAAGTGTAATCGCAAGCGTGATAAGCCTCTTTGCCACGCTGACTCCTTCTACCAGTATAGTTTACGTAATGTTATAACACTGGCTACATCTACAATAATATATGTAAACACAACATCCAAGACGTTTACACTGACGTGTTACCACTCACTGGGAACATCTTGAAACCGAGGGCAAGACGGTAATGTGAGGTAGAGAGGGGAACGCTTACTACAGTCGAGCCAAGAAGAGGAGGTGCCATAACAAGTAGAGAAGAAATAGAGGTAAAAAGAAGAAATCCCGAACTAACAAAAACAGGAAAAGCAAACAGAAAGAAAGGGTTCCATGACATTAAAGACAGAGGTTGAGAATGAGCACAACCGAAACAGTGAATTAAACTGTTAAACATCCACTAGGATGAGCATACTTGATATATATTCTAAGTTAACAAGATCTAGTTTGTTGTAAAACTTGTTGTTGTAACCCTATGGTGGTAGGCTGCTTAAGAAATACATTTTATGGTAATGCATATGTAGTAGGAGTTACGATATCTAGTCCTGTATTGTTTGTTGTATATCCATAGTGGTAGGCTTCCTACGAGGTACATTTTATAGTAGTGCTCATGCTGTGGGAGCCGCATAACGTAATGGCTAGTCGTTCATGTGATCATGTGTTGGAATCAGTAAAGGAGCGGGAATTTACAATTGTTGTGGACTCGCAGGCCAATGTATCCTAAAATTGTTGTGGACTCGCAGGCCAATGTATCCTAAAATTATTGTGGACTCGCAGGCCAATATATCCTAAAATTGTTGTGGACTCGTAGGCCAATGTATCCTAAAAATTATTGTGGACTCGTAGGCTGGCTTATCCTAAAATTATTGTGGACTCGCAGGCCAATGTATCCTAAAATTGTTGTGGACTCGCAGGCCAATGTATCCTAAAATTGTTGTGGACTCGCAGGACGACGTATCCTAAAATTCTTGTGGACTCGTAGGACGACGTATCCTAAAATTGTTGTGGACTCGCAGGACGACTTATCCTAAAATTGTTGTGGACTCGCAGGACGACTTATCCTAAAATTATTGTGGACTCGCAGGACGACTTATCCTAAAATTATTGTGGACTCGCAGGACGACGTATCCTAAAATTCTTGTGGACTCGCAGGACGACTTATCCTAAAATTGTTGTGGACTCGCAGGACGACGTATCCTAAAATTATTGTGGACTCGCAGGACGACGTATCCTAAAATTCTTGTGGACTCGTAGGCCAATGTATCCTAAAATTGTTGTGGACTCGCAGGACGACTTATCCTAAAATTGTTGTGGACTCGCAGGACGACGTATCCTAAAATTCTTGTGGACTCGTAGGACGACGTATCCTAAAATTGTTGTGGACTCGCAGGACGACTTATCCTAAAATTGTTGTGGACTCGCAGGACGACTTATCCTAAAATTATTGTGGACTCGCAGGACGACTTATCCTAAAATTATTGTGGACTCGCAGTACGACGTATCCTAAAATTCTTGTGGACTCGCAGGACGACTTATCCTAAAATTGTTGTGGACTCGCAGGACGACGTATCCTAAAATTATTGTGAACTCGCAGGACGACGTATCCTAAAATTCTTGTGGACTCGTAGGCCAATGTATCCTAAAATTGTTGTGGACTCGCAGGACGACTTATCCTAAAATTGTTGTGGACTCGCAGGACGACTTATCCTAAAATTGTTGTGGACTCGTAGGCCAATGTATCCTAAAATTGTTGTGGACTCGCAGGACGACGTTTCCTAACATTGTTGTGGACTCGTAGGCCAATGTATCCTAAAATTGTTGTGGACTCGCAGGACGACGTATCCTAACATTGTTGTGGACTCGTAGGCCAATGTCAACGTCCTAGAGACCTAGGGAAATGAAACTCGGGTTCATACAGGCAACAAACTCCGTTCTGATACTATCTGACATAATTTATTTACAGTAAGCTGGCGAAGAATGGTTTTCGCAGCCAGCTACACTTGAGTAGCATATCACAGGAGTTCATAACAAAGCAATCATACATGATCATTACAACAAAACTATATCATCTATCTATCTTATGAGTAACACCCCTAAATACACTTGGGTTCAATCTATCAAGTCCCCCTTAAGTTAAGCCCTGTTGCTTCTTCGATGTCCAGTCGGCGTCTGCCCTCTAACGTGTCTCGATCGGACACGGGCTGTAACTCTCCTCGAGCTTCTCGTGGAACAGGTCCTGGCACGCGGTAAGCGGGTTCCACCTGTGTCCACGGAGCTGTAGGCGAACTGATCTATCCTTCTCGAAGGCTCTAGATTGTTCGAGCATTCGAGTGGGTCTCTTTAGTTCCCTTGTATTGGGGTTATGTCCCTTCTCTAATTCCCTTCTATCTTTATGTTCCTACCGACTCCATGTGAGACTCTGACAGGGTTCCCCTTCCCCGCTTCTATGGGTTAGCATATGGTAATTAGTCTGTACTAATTCTGTCATAGGATCACATGAAGTTGGTGTTGGTAGTTTCGTGGATGGGAACCTGGCCATCTATATACTTGCACTATTAACTCATGTATTTCCCAGTACAACAATTCAGGGTGATTGCTGAAGAGCTTCTATCTCTTCCATATTCTTAAACATGCTTATCCGACCGAAGTTCCCTGACGCTTCTAGTTGTATTTGCAACCACGCCCTTCTCAAGTATCCATATGATACCAGGATATTAAACTCTGTGTTAGACAGTTTTAACAAGACAAATTGTCTTGGCTTATTTAAGAACACCTGCAATTCTTGTCCTGAATGTGTATTTGATACACTTTTACTTCCGTATGTTTTATAGTGCTCAATATATATATATTCACTCTTGTTTTCTCCCAAGTAACTACTTATGTTCCTGTTTGCCTGTTAGTGTGGTTACTGCCTTGTTAATCGCTCTAATAAAATGGGTGTGATTTAATTGTTAGTGTTTAGTTTTATGAGTATGTCCTACCTAATGTATAAAGTGTGTGCTACATGTGTGTATGTGGTGTGTAGCAAATCTCTAAGTGTCACGAGCTGGAATATTCCTTGTCATGAATTACGGTATCTGTGTAACGCATGGACAGGGTATTCAAACAGTGATTCTTAGAATGAACCTATTTTCTCTACACTAAACATGTATACACAATTTTAGACAAGTGTTACATTTTACATCCAAAAACGCAGACAAATTAAAATGAATACTTTTTGCGTACAATTTGTCCGCTCAGTATATCGCTCTCTCATTTAATTCATTCACTCTCTGATTCGCACACCTTTCATTCAATATAATAATTTGTTAAAATATACAAATTGAGGTGAGGTAAATGTTGTCGCCCTTAGAAGAAAGAAACTGGCGATATGCTATATTCAAAGCGCCAAGTACTATCTGTACTGGTGATAAGAAATGGTTTATAAGTTAAATTGCAACAATTGTATTGGGAGAAGATTTTAACTATGAATAAAAATGTTTGTGACATATTATGATAGAAAATGTACAATTTACATGTTTACATATTTTATGTATATAGTTAGTTAGTTAGTTAGTTAGTCGACAGATCATCCTCGTTGCACATCGGACCATTCAGTCCATAAGTGCTCGGATCCCCTCCTCAGCAAATCCCGCAGCGTGTAGCGGCTAACGACGCCAGTTCTGTGTTGGTTTATCAATCTTCTTTGGCTTCCTGCGTAGTGTTCTTGTTTGGCCACCCCTCTTTTAATTTGCTGTTCTCGCAGTCTGGCCATGGTTGTAGATTCACAGTCATCACTTGGTTCTTGCAAATGTCTCACTTCTCGTAGAGCATTCAGAATGTCAGCCTGGTCCATGGCGCGTCCGCCCTCCACAGTAGCCTCACCTGCGAGCTTGTCAGCCCGCTCATTTCCTTGTACTCCCGCATGACCTGGCACGAAGATGAAACTAATCTTTGCCAGCCGAGACCGCTCCAGAGGCAGCAACCATTCTCTTCGGATCGACCCCTCCTCTATCCTCTTGATCATGTTCATTGAGTCGCTAAGGAAACAAGCCCTAGTGAATGTCTGTGTCTCGAGCCATGTTATTGCTTTACTTACTGCCATGACTTCCATGGTCAGGCTACTTGTGGTTTCAGTGAAAGCACCAGAGTCCTCCTTCACAATTCTCCCTCCGGCCCGAGCTGTAAAGGCCCATGAGCTTCTCACATGTCGGACGACCGACCCATCTGTGTAGATGACCGCGTCACTGTCTAGCGAATTCTCGAAAATCAACGCTTGTACTTCAGCCTCCACAGCAGCCGGATTTTCTTGTCTGCATTTTCTATCTAGTTGGATGCAAACTGAAAAGGATGTGCAGAAGTCTGTTGGCACTTGCACCCACTCCTCGCCAGGTTCTAAGTCCTCAAGTGAACACACCTGTTGAAGAATGTCTTCGGCTTGACCCATCCACGACCGTCCTCTTTTTAACCTGCTGCCCTTCACCTTCCTAATTTCACTATGCAGTGGATGCTGTGTGTTTGCGTTAATTCTGAGGTAGGCGCGTGCCCTGCATACTTGCATTCTCTCTTCAATGGTTGGAAAATCAAGAAGGTAGCGCATCGCCCTGCATGCTGTATCTCTTGTACATCCAAGAATAATGCGCATAGCTTCATTCTGTATCCTTTCCATCCTTTCTATCTGCTTATGGCTGAGAGTCAGGATTGCCATTGCATACTCCAAAACAGACATGACCAGCCCCTCGTACAGAAGACATAGATGGCGCTGCTCACAGTTTGCTGCCGCCATCACCCGCATCGCTGCCACGCCCCGCTTGGCCTTTGTTATCACCTGGTCTATGTGCACATTATAAGCAAGGCTTCGATCAAACAGTGTCCCCAGGTAATTCATTGCCTGCGTTCTTTCTACCGTCTCTGAACACAGCATTACAGTTGGTGTTGGATTGTTGACAATATGATTATTCAACGAGAACCAAGTCACTGTTGCCTTTGTTGGGTTGACCATTGCCCCAGCTTCATCACACCAAGTACTTATGCGATTGAGTTCGGTTTGTAGTTCCACAGCAACCTCCTCTCTATCCTTACACTGACGATACACTAAAACATCATCGGCATATGACAATGTCCTGCCAGGTCCAGTGATCTGCTCACTGGTGATTCTCACTGTGTAGGCGTTGAACAGTACCGGAGATAATGGTGATCCCTGTGGTAGGCCAGGATATATTGTTGTTGGTTCCGAAGTCCAACTGCCACATCTAAAAACTACTTTCCGTTGGAAGAGGGCTGCAGCGATCCAACTAAGGAGGAATGGACTTACGTTTAGTTCAAGAAGCTGAAACATTAAAAAATCCAGTGGTACTCTGTTGTATGCGTCCTCAAGATCAATCGCTGCAGCAACAGTTTCAGTGCCTGAGGGGAAACCTTCATAGACATCATGGGCAAAGACTGCTGCATTGGTCCAGGTTTCTCTTTTTGGACGGTACCCACCCAGGGTAGGTGGGAAAACACCTTGCCTCTCTAGTTGGCTTGATATTTTCCTGGCAATTACCTTCTCCAGCAGCTTGCCTATTGTATTCTGCATGGTTATAATTCGATATCCCTGAATTTTTTTGTGGTCTTTGTCAGGCTTCGGCAAGGGAATCAGATAGCTATGTAACCATTCCTCCTTGATGCTAGCACTCCCTATACTGTTGTTGTACATGTCTGCTAGTTTCTCTAGCTCATTGTCGGTACACCTATTTATGTCGTCGTATCTTATGCCATCAGGACCTGGAGCACTGTTTTTTGATCGTCGAAGCACAGCCTTGATTTCTTTCACTGTCACTGTGTCTTCATCCGAAGTGTTCTGGGCCTTGCATCTGTCTGAGGTGACCTCCTTGGCCAGATTCCGGCCTCCCATGTCTGTCTGGTTGCTCTGCTCAAGATAGCGTTCAAAGAGGGCTTTGCCCTTGTCCTCATCAGTCCTCTGCCAGATGAGGTCAGCACCTTGGAAGTCAGAATTGCTCTTATTCTTGACTACCCCACTCATGCTTTTATGTAGTCGCCAGAACAATTTCAGTGACTTGTCTGTGCTTACTCTTTGACACACCTCTGCCCATTTTTCGCTTTTAACCACCTTGACCAGTGTTTTGAAATAGCTTACTTTTGTGTGCATCTCTCTTTCTAAGTGCAAGCAGGGACTAGGATGACCAGCTCTGTTCTTCTTGGCATTTTGCCATCTCCTTAGAGCACTACGCTTATCCACCCAAGCCTTCTCCACCTCGAAACTCCACCACGGTGGCTGCTCCCAGCTTTTTCTCCTGCCCTGAAACGTTCTGCGCTTGTCACGTCTTATTTTGCTCACCACATCTTGCCCTGTACTGTCATACTGGAACGTCTTTACCTTTAGCTTGTGCTGCCTGGTTCTGCCTTTCTCCACCAATATGCTGCAAGGGTGGTGGTCGCTGCCATGGTGTCCTAGGACACCCCATCTACACACTGTAGTGAGTGAAGGTGAAACTAGCGCCAGATCAATAGCACTGTCCTCATCGCCTGGACGGCTTGCTGTCCTGGTGACACAGCCACTGTTGATACAAACCAGGTCGATGGTTTCCAGTGCAGTCTCGAGCTCCTCCCCTTGTGTATTGGAGGAAGTGTTTCCCCATGATCTGCCTTTAGCGTTGAAGTCACCACAGAAAATAACATTTCTCTCGTGGCCTAAGATGCCACTTAAGCACTGCCGCTTCTGGGCGTCCACACTCGCATTGCGGGCATAAACATTAACCAACACGAATGGTATACTGGAATGAACTCTCAACGCCTGTATTTGTATATCGTCACTGTCCCAACTGGACATGTCTAGCTCTGACACCACCATGCTGTCGCGAACGAGAATCGCCGTTCCCAGATGTCGTCTGTTGTAGAAACATTTGAAGCCGGCAATTCGGAGTAGCTGATCGCCCAGTCTCGTCTCCTGGAGTGCTACAATGTCGTTCCTGTAAACTAGGGTTTCTAAAATAGAGCCCCGTTGTTTTACACTGGCACAGTTCCAATATAGAATACGGATGTTCCTGAGTCCTAGACGGTGACACTTGAGTCTAAAACGTCTCAAACCCCCGCGCTTACCTTGCTTCTTTGTCCCTGCGCGGCTACCACGCCGCTTCGTTATGTTGACTGTTGATCGCTCGGAAAGAAGACGTTCTTCCGCCATGTTGAAAAAACGTAAACACAGCCTGCTGATAACCACACACGCTGCTGAAATTTCACTCAAGGATGGCTTCGCTCGATGCACGAACTCCGTAGCACCCGCGCAGATCTTGAGTAGAAACTCCTGGTTTTACATCCTGGCACACCAATTACACGCAAGAGATGAATAAATCCATCCCTTACGCGAAAAAGTTAACGAACACAAAACAACACGACCGTCCGTCGCCATCTTGAAACCGGAAATACATATTTAACTAATAACATTAAATTAATTAACTCCAACGACGATCCGTGTGTATTCGTTCTTTTGTCCGTGTGCTGTTCCAATAATGTTACAGTTCGTACGTAACGTTTTGGTGTCACATTCCTGTGTTGTCTCTCATATGTCGTAATAGTCATAGTATATCGCTGCGTTTATGTGCGATGTTCTGTTCCGTTAGTTTGCGAAGTCCATTGAAATCACGCGTATGCAAAGTTCTTAATATTCGCATGATCAATTTAAGTTCTGTGATTGATGAAATAACTTCACAAATGTTAATATATACCGTTCGGATTGTTTTTGATGCACTGCCAATGGTTAATGTGGCGTAATACAGTTAACGGTTCTCAAAGTTTCATGTCTGTGAATGCTATAAGTAGAGTATTAACTCAGTTGTCGACACTTCTAAATTACAGTTCTACAGTAAGTGTAGAGGTACACTTATTTATGCAACATACTAAAATATCATAGCTTATCATATGGCCACTAATTAATGTAAATAGTGTTAATCTGCTGGTGCATTGGGTAGTCGTGATAACATGTCAGCAATTATATTATCCGTACCTTTAATGCGACGGATTTCAAAGTCGAAATCCTGAAGCAGAAGACACCATCTTGCTAATCGATGTTTTTTTGGGTTGCCTTCTTTAATTACCAGCAGTGGCGCATTATCCGTCAAGACAACGAAATGGGAACCTAAGAGGAACTTAGATAAACGACGAACACAAAAACCCAAACTTAATGCTTCCAACTCAGCTGTGGAATACTTGGTTTCCGCCGTTTTCAGCTTACGGCTGACATACAGGATAGTGTGTTTCACGCCTTGATATTCTTGCATCAGACATCCTCCAACTGCGATAGCACTTGAATCTGTGGTTAATATAAATGGTAAATCTATGTTTGGTAATCTCAATATGGGTGGATTCGAAAAAATGGATTTCAATTTGCACATTGTATCCTCTAAACGGATACTCTTACAATTCCAAATAATACATAATTGTATGGGTATTGATTTAAAATTAAGTCTAAACAATGTCAGAGTGAAAATGAATTTACTATAGGCATATCTCAGAGTTATATGAAAAATTTTGCACCAACAGGAGTTAATGAACTGTAGCATGGTTTTTGCTCTTTCAATTTGGCGCACTGTTGATTGATATCTAAATGAGATGGTAAATATGATGAAAATTTGTTTGTTATCCGGATAGTGGTGGAAGATACATTTAGAAAGGTAAGTAGTGTTGTTGCAAGTTGGGTTAACAGCAACAGTAGCAGGAGTGTCAGTAATTTGTCTCTGTTTCATTCTACTGCTTGGTGAATGTGATTGTTTACTTTTGTTGGTTGAGGTGTGTGTTTCGAAGAAATTGCTGTATTTATCTGGTAAATTGGTGGATGGTGAGTTAAAAATGGTAGTCTTTGTGCTGATGGATTTAGACCTGCATCGTTTGCTGGTTTTGTTCATGCAATAAAGCAGTTTGTTTGTATGCAATCGTTTCTGACTTTGATTTTGTGTGAAGTCACTTGTTTGTGTTTGTTTATTTGCATACTGTTTGTTTGCATGATTGATGCTTGATGATGTTATTTCTGTATCTGCATAACTTTCTGCAGATATATGTGTTGTTTCTGTTTTTGTTTTATGTGTCCTTGGTAGATGACAACTTTGCAATGAGCACAATGATGACACTTATTTACTAATAATACTTCTTTGTCACTAGTAGTGTCCCTTGGATATCTTTGTATTCCTTGGTTATGTTTCTTGGAATTACTCACGTAATTGTTTCTTTTTTCTAGAGAGACAAATTGTTTCGACTCATAGAGTTGGACATTATGAGTTCTCTCAGTTGGTTTGGTCACTGTGGTTTTGTCTTCACGAGAAACTGTCTGTAATGTGAAGTTGTCTTCATTGTCTTGTGTCGTAGTGTTGTTAAGAAGTACTGTCGTTGCTGTGCTTCTGTCATTGTTGTTTGTCAGATAATATGGTTTCGGTTGAGAGTACTTTAAAGAAGTCGAGTCGGTTTGTAATGACTCGTCAAGCTGTTTGTCATGATTAAGAAGAGTTGTTGTTATTGTGCTGTTGACTTCATCGTTTTCGTTGTCAAGAGAATTTGTCGCTAACGTAGAATTGTCATCGTGTTCTTGTTCAGTGTCGTTATTGTCCCCTGTTTCTCTGTCTGGCTGTCCTTGTGGGTTATGTGAGTCATTTGTCTTGTCCCTATATTGGCGTATTCTGTCTGTTGTTGCACAATTACAGGTTCACAATTTTGCGTTTCGGTGGTATCCTCAATTCGAGGTCTTATGCTGATGGTGTCATTGAAAGATTCAACCGCCCCTGTGTTATGCACCTCTGTGAATTCGTTTCGAATTCCGTCATCGGTGGTTTCCCTTGTGCTTTTGGCAGTTTGAGACATGCAAATGTGTTCTTTAGTTCTGGAATCACTGTTTGCTTTTTGGATGCAGTTTTTCTGTTCCCATTCTCTGATTTCTTCTTCAGAACAGGATCTTATGTTAGGAAGATTTCCAAGAATAATATCCGCGCAAGGATCTTCCAATACTGCGCATAGCACTTGTCCTGACAGAAAAGGTGTCTGAATTTCGGCCAGTGCTAGGGGGTATCTTTCGATGGTGCCTGCGAATGTGCGACATGTCACGTAGTTGTGTGTGTAGTCTTTGTCATTGATTAATGTTCTTTTAATCCCAACCAGAGTCGCTCCGCTATCGCGCATGATTGTACATAGTTTGTTATTAACAAAACCTTTCACAAATTTTAACTTGCCTTTAGACGCTAAGGCTGCGTTGGCCATTTCGTTGGATATAGGGATTGTATGGCCACATTCCAAAGTGGTATCCAACTGAAATTTTCTGCACGTATTACAGGTGTTATTATTGATGGTGTTAATGATTTCTACCGCATTCCCTGACTCATTCGCACTTTCATTTTGGATGTCACATTCATTCAGTTCTTCAATTTCTTCATCCGTAGATGTATCTATTAATGCTGCATTGGCCTGCTTCATCATCTTGCGGCCCTCGCAGCGTCCTGAATAATGCCCGTACGCTGAACAAAAGTAACATTTGACCGCTCTCTGATACGCGTTTCTTTTGTTTTTTTTGTTTTTCCACCATCATTTGAAGGTGATGTGGATAAGTTGGTGATTTATCACATATTGCGTACTGTTCGTGTGTCAGATGACAATACTGACACAGGACTGGTTTTGTGAATTTAGAGCGTTGTTTGAACCTATTCTCATTTGGTTTTGAATATTTGGTGTTTGTGACAGCTGCTGTTTCATTCTGACTCATATTTAACTGAAAGATATCACGATTAGCTGTGAAATACGCACTACCTTTACTTTCGACTTCTTGAATAGTCTTACAATCACTTTGCCTCAGAAATTTAGAGAAAGGAGTTGGTATTGTGTTCATGATTTTATCAATTATTATTAGCTCTTTTAGTTTATCATAGCTGTTATTTGTTTTCGCTGAAGTTATCCATTTTGTACAAATATCTTGGACTGTAGACACGTAGTCTATGAACGTTTGGTTAGGTGATGGTGTTAATTTTGAAAACTGCAATTGATAGCCTGCTGTGTCTAGTGAAAAATGTTGTAGTATTCTTTGTTTTAAATAGTCGTAATCTTTCCTCATGTCTTGTGGAATTGTTTCTATCACTTTTAAGGGCTCTAATGCTAAGTTTCTCATCAGAATAAATGCCCAATCGACTTTTGAAACGTTATGGTATGACATCAAACACTCGAAGTTCTCTAAGTATGCACTTATTGAATCCCCGGAACAAAAAGGTTTGACTAAGCCTTTATATTTGTTGTATTTTTGTTCCTCTTCCTTACTCCTTAATTTGTTTACTGAAATTTCTAAGTTGGAGTCAATTTCCATTTGTTTCAATTTTAATTGTGTTTCTAATTCTAACTTTTTGTTTCTGCGTTTAATTGAGCTTGTTTGCTAGCAGCTTCGAGCTCCATTTGCATTTTTCCGCCTCTCGTTGCATCTTTTTCTCTTCAGCCTCTATTTGCATCTTTTCCGCCTCTATTTGCATCTTTTTCTCTTCAGCCTCTATTTGCATCTTTTTCTCTTCCCTTTCCGCTGCCCTATCTTCTCGTGCTATGTTTATTGAATGAGTCTTTTGCGACCATTCTTAAAGTTTATCGGCAGCATAACCTAATTTAATTCTTAATTCAATGCACTGTTCTAATGTTGACATCTTGTAACTTTACCTAATGTTAAATTTATCGAAATTA
Organism: Cepaea nemoralis; assembly: GCA_014155875.1. Taxonomy (NCBI): domain Eukaryota; kingdom Metazoa; phylum Mollusca; class Gastropoda; order Stylommatophora; family Helicidae; genus Cepaea; species Cepaea nemoralis. Next base: position 277,602 of record JACEFZ010026709.1, read on the forward strand.
AATCCCTTTGGAAATAGTTTGGGTGTACAAAAATTGGTTATATCCCTTAATGTTTACATTCAAACTTTCTAACGAACAAGTTCACATGGTCATGAAATTTGCATATATATCATCAATAGCAATACATACAAAAAATGTTACATCAATGAAAATATGTGAGTATCGTTTAGGGATCCAATGAGCATGAAATGGGACTTATCTTATTTACTGGTTTCTTGGCTGTAGTGTTGTTTGGTTCCCCTGTTTTATCGCCACTGCTGGAGAACAGTTTACATGCACACAATTTTTTCGCGGAACAATCTGTTGTTGGAATTAAAAAAAAAATTAGTAATTTGTCACCGTAATTGTCCAGTCATGTCAATGTTAAATTTTATGAACATAGTTTTTTAAGTAATTTTCTAGAGGGACTACGATAGCTCATTAACAGAAGATACGATAGTAGCTGCAAAGTTCAGACTTTGTCATGTATGAATGTTGATATATTTTACTTGGCAAAACCAAGAGCTGTCGGAAAAGTAAAGCTTGCGCTTGCCAAAACCGGCTTGGCCCCCAAATAGCCTGTCAACGTCCTAGATACCTATGGAAATGAAACTCGGGTTCATACAGGCAACAAACTCCGTTCTGATACTATCTGACATAATTTATTTACAGTAAGCTGGCGAAGAATGGTTTTCGCAGCCAGCTACACTTGAGTAGCATATCACAGGAGTTCATAACAAAGCAATCATACATAATCATTACAACAAACTCTATCATCTATCTATCTTATGAGTAACACCCCTAAATACACTTGGGTTCAATCTATCAAGTCCCCCTTAAGTTAAGCCCTGTTGCTTCTTCGATGTCCAGTCGGCGTCTGCCCTCTAACGTGTCTCGATCGGACACGGGCTGTAACTCTCCTCGAGCTTCTCGTGGAACAGGTCCTGGCACGCGGTAAGCGGGTTCCACCTGTGTCCACGGAGCTGTAGGCGAACTGACCTATCCTTCTCGAAGGCTCTAGATTGTTCGAGCATTCGAGTGGGTCTCTTTAGTTCCCTTGTATTGGGGTTATGTCCCTTCTCTAATTCCCTTCTATCTTTATGTTCCTACCGACTCCATGTGAGACTCTGACAGCCAATGTATCCTAAAATTATTGTGGACTCGTAGGCCAATGTATCCTAAAATTGTTGTGGACTCGCAGGACGACTTATCCTAAAATTGTTGTGGACTCGCAGGACGACGTATCCTAAAATTGTTGTGGACTCGTAGGCCAATGTATCCTAAAATTGTTGTGGACTCGCAGGACGACTTATCCTAAAATTGTTGTGGACTCGTAGGCCAATGTATCCTAAAATTGTTGTCGACTCGCAGGACGACTTATCCTAAATTTGTTGTGGACTAGTAGGCCAATGCATCCTAAAATTGTTGTGGACTCGCAGGACGACTTACCCTAAAATTGTTGTGGACTCGTAGGATAATGTATCCCAAAATTGTTGTGGACTCGCAGGACGACTTATCCTAAAATTGTTGTGGACTCGCAGGACACTTATCCTAAAATTGTTGTGGACTCGCAGGACGACTTATCCTAAAATTGTTGTGGACTCGCAGGACGACTTATCCTAAAATTGTTGTGGACTCGCAGGACGACTTATCCTAAAATTGTTGTGGAATCGCAGGACGACTTATCCTAAAATTGTTGTGGACTCGCAGGCCAATGTATCCTAAAATTGTTGTGGACTCGCAGGACGACTTATCCTAAAATTGTTGTGGACTCGCAGGCTGGCTTATCCTAAAATGAGTACCAGGAAATACATTGGGAAGTAAAAACGACCGGGCCGTTCTCTGTGGCAAGGGGTTATGAACTCGGTTCTCAACCCCGCTTACCCGCGTTCGAAACACTGCTGCGCGCAATTTGGCAGCCGTTCACGTTGCGCTGGCCTTAACGAATTGGTTGGGAGCCTGTCGTTTAGAAAGCATTGGCAAACTACTGAACGTAAACTTGCCAAGACAACAACAGCAGTAAAATGCTGGTGTTAATAGCGATGTCACGTAAAAAGGACATGCAAAAAAAAAAAAAAGACGACAGGCGTCACTGACATGACTTACGGAGTGCTGATAGCTCTAAAACAACATAGATCTATCACGAAATGCTCAATACGCTTGTGTACTGCCTTATGTTATAATCGTAAAAATCACGCGAGTAAAAGAGTAAACCGAATTTCCCCCTGCTCAGGTTAAAATTCAAACTAGACAACTGACCCACTATGAGTCCCAGCCTAAAATTTGTACCAGAAATATCATGGGAGATATAGATGGTCGGTGTGATATTGATCCCATCAACCATTAAGTGATGGCTTGTCTATACTTACTTGGCCTTTCTTTACCCATTAAGACTGACTGTGGTCAGCACACACGTGGGTCCTTCTAGGTGCGACGAGGTTTGCGCACTGTGGGGAAATTCTCATAGTGTAATTTATGGAAGAAGACTGACACACTTATGGAGTTATTTGTATGCAATCATGGTTATTAATTACAAATCAAACTAAATGAAATTGATTCTTTACAACCCGAACCAAACTAAATCACAATTTTCAAAAACTGACAAGCGCTAATTTCGACGTCTGGAAGCTTCAGGTAGTCTCGGCGAAGCGGTGGTACGGTCGTTAGTGCGCATGTCTGCTAAGACAGTGGTCCAGGTCCAACCCCCCGACAGAGATATAATTATATTTTTCTAACAGTACGGCTCACGGGTCAACACAGTCGTGTAAACATGCTCACCAGACCATTTTCAGAATGTTCTGGTAATTGTCTGGGAAGAAAATGCGACGAGGAAGTGAAAAGGTCACCCTACCTTTTACAACTGGGCCTGGAATATATGAATACATCGCACCCCAACTTTTACATCGGGGCCTGGAATATATGAATACATCGCACCCCAACTTTTACATCGGGGCCTGGAATATATGAATACATCGCACCCCAACTTTTACATCGGGGCCTGGAATATATGAATACATCGCACCCCAACTTTTACATCGGGGCCTGGAGTATATGAATACATCGCACCCCAACTTTTACATCGGGCCTGGAGTATATGAATACATCGCACCCCAACTTTTACATCGGGGCCTGGAATATATGAATACATCGCACCCCAACTTTTACATCGGGGCCTGGAGTATATGAATACATCGCACCCCAACTTTTACATCGGGGCCTGGAGTATATGAATACATCGCACCCCAACTTTTACATCGGGGCCTGGAGTATATGAATACATCGCACCCCAACTTTTACATCGGGGCCTGGAGTATATGAATACATCGCACCCCAACTTTTACATCGGGGCCTGGAATATATGAATACATCGCACCCCAACTTTTACATCGGGGCCTGGAGTATATGAATACATCGCACCCCAACTTTTACATCGGGGCCTGGAATATATGAATACATCGCACCCCAACTTTACATCGGGGCCTGGAGTATATGAATACATCGCACCCCAACTTTTACATCGGGGCCTGGAGTATATGAATACATCGCACCCCAACGTTTACATCGGGGCCTGGAATATATGAATACATCGCACCCCAACTTTTACATCGGGGCCTGGAGTATATGAATACATCGCACCCCAACTTTTACATCGGGGCCTGGAATATATGAATACATCGCACCCCAACTTTTACATCGGGGCCTGGAGTATATGAATACATCGCACCCCAACTTTTACATCGGGGCCTGGAGTATATGAAGACTTCGCACCCCAACTTTTACACCGGGGCCTGGAGTATATGAGCACTTCGCACCCCAACTGTTACATCGGGGCCTGGAGTATATGAATACATCGCACCCCAACTTTTACACCGGGGCCTGGAGTATATGAGCACTTCGCACCCCAACTGTTACATCGGGGCCTGGAGTATATGAATACATCGCACCCCAACTTTTACATCGGGGCCTGGAGTATATGAAGACTTCGCACCCCAACTTTTACACCGGGGCCTGGAGTATATGAGCACTTCGCACCCCAACTGTTACACAGACACCTAGAATATATGAAGACTTCGCACCCCAACTTTTACACCGGGACCTAGAGTATATGAAGACTTCGCACCCCAACTGTTAAATCTGTTACTGGATTATCTGTACCCGTTGCACATATACTTTTCTGTTATTCCACGATCTCATCCTGTATTGGTAATGTATCCTTAACACTTATATAACATGACAGATAACCACCATGATGATGTTAAAGTTGATAGGCTAACGGCAGCATAGTGCTGTTGACATAATTCTCGTCTTGCTGTATGACAGAAAACCCATCAATCAATAGGAACCGCGTCGCCATGGAAATACAAACAGGACGAAGACTGACACTATTAAAGGTATTCTCTCAGCACTCGAGGGTCGAGCACAAATGCTGGTTCTTCTTCAAAGAAGCACAATGTCCCTTTTCCCCCCAACAGCTGTCAATGTCTGTTCATATTTTGAAACCATCATTTAAAAGCCACTGACAATCCAACAACGACGGACGTGACTTGTTTCTGTTTATTTTATGTCTGCTATTTTATTTAAAATTCGCCGTGGCGAAGTGGTAAACTCACTTGCTTATGTGAACATTGAATTGGGTTGAATCCCAAGAAGGCGTTCTTTTTTACTTTCCATTTCGGGTTAGAGTCTCAAATAAAATGCAAGTTTCTCCCATCTTGATCAGCTGATGGCAGACATGGGAAAAGACTCAATCAAGTTAACAGTTTCTCATATCTTGATTATGTCATACCAGACCATGACATATATGAGAAAAGACTTCAGTTAGTTGCATATCCTTTACGGGACGTTTGCAGTCAACACCATCAATTTTTGCTGTTGTTGATGTCTTGCCAAGTTTACGTTTAGTAGTCTGCCATTATTTTCTGAACGACCGGCACCCATACCATTTCGTAAAAAACCAGCGCATTGCGGTCTACTGCCAAATCGCGTTTTGTACGCGGGAATGCGGGATAACGAACTGCATCCGTAACACCATCGCCACGGAGACCGGCGGGAAAGACTGCATCAAGTTAAAAGTTTCTCATATTTTGACTATGTCATACTAGATGAAGACAGACATGGAAACAGTCCCCCATCAAGTTAACAGTTTCTCATAATCTTCGTCTTTAGTTCGCTTGAAATTTGGCTATATCCGCAATGTTACCTCTTATTTGAACTTTTTTTAAAAAATAGCTTACTTAGTGGTACCCGCTCCATGGCTAAAGGCTTGCGAACGCGGTTCGTGAGCCGGGTACCAGGCGTTCGAAGCTCAGCTGCGACCGATTTGTGCAGCAGACCGTGTCGCGTTGTGTTATAGCGTGCTGGTATGGGAGCCGGTCGTTCAGAAAACAATAGCAAACTACTGAACGTAACACTTGCCTAGTACATCAACAGCAGCTGAACAATGCTGGTGTTGACTGCAACGTCCCTAAGGGATACGCAACAATTTTTTTTTTTTTAAACTTAGTGGTCCATTGAGTTTATCTTCGACTGTTGTTTCTCTATGTCAGAAGATTTTCATAGGTATGTCGTTTAGGTGCAGACTTTGAGTATATGATCTGATGTTTGCGGCGCCAAACCACATGTGCATATGTTTGATACGCGTATGTTGAATTTCGTTCTCTCATATCTTGATCATATCATGATGGCAGATGTGAGAAAAGTCTACTAGTGAAAAGTTTCTCCATCTTGATCAAATATAATACCACACGATTGCGAATTTGGGACAATTCTCGAACAAATGAATCGTTTCCCCTATTCTGATCACGTAAAACTGTAGTTCCCAAGCTTTTCGTGCAGAGAGCCATATTTATTATTTTCGGTAGCTAAGCGGGCTACAACGTTATACAATTATAAAAGTCGTTCAATATCATTCTTACCTTCCTTAACTTTCGTCAATAAAATTCTAAAACCTTAAAGGCAGTTAGTGTCAATACTACACTGCGGTCATTTTTTGGTTTAAAATCAAAAGTTCATTTAACAATAAATTTTAAATCAGTTTCGAAAATCGCTATTAATGTAATTAATTTACAATTTTAACTGTTCTTCATAACCAGTTACTTAAAGTTCAGATGCCAGTTTATCAATGTCTGGGAACACATCTGTCGTGCCCAAAGTCATAAGTGCAGCTAGTTTGCTGTCGGTGAGTCTGGAACGTTAACTGTTTTTTTTTATAACGGTCACTGCGGAAAATGACTGCTCGCATCTGTAAGTCGAACCAAAACGACAAATGTATTTCTGGGCGAATGAACGCAAGTGTTCAAACTGTTCGACAGGCAATAGTCGCCAGAATGAAGTCATATGATCAGCTGAAGGTGAAGCAGGCAGCTCAAGAAATTTACATCTCAGTGCAGAATTGCACTTTAAATCAAATACTTCGTGCTAAAGGTGTTGCTGTAATTGACAGAGCTTGGCATATGGAAATACGAACGGATTTATGAAGAGGGCAACATTATCCTGTTCTATTCTGAACTCTTGAAATCTCGACTGAAAGATATCCAGAAGACTTTCAACTTTTACTTTGTACTGTAACAAGTTACATTTCTTTTCCACCACAAGCGTCCACAGAGTTGGAAACGCTTCACGACATTCACAAGCAACGTCTTCACATTTTCGCTTTTTACCATTTTTTAAAGATTTTCCACACTCATGTTTATAGGCTTTAACGGTAAATTTTTATTTGAAAAAATCCAATTTCAACACAATACTACCGACTCTGCTAAGCAGTTGTAACAGACACAATATGACGCGCTCTGATTGGTCGACAAGACTGGGATGTGGGAACTTCATAACGTTTCGTTGCGAACTGAACAGGTGCATTCGATAATATCTGAGGATAAAAACCACGAGCAGAGTAAATTATCGCACGCTGAAGGGGCACTTCGAGTGCATTTGTGAAATTATTAATATATATTATATTAAATAACGAGGCCTCGCGTGCCACTTTCTGACAGCTGGCGGGCCACAAGTGGCCCGCGGTCAGTGGTTTGGGAACCCCTGACGTAAAACGAAATGATACAATTATTCTCTCTCTCTCCCCCCCCCCCCCCCCAAAAAAAAAGTAACACGACACGGACATATTCAAACATACAATTTGGTGTTGGTAATGTATATGTGAAGTGGAATTTAAAGTGACGTTAAAAAGATATCAATTGCAACGACGAAACAAACAGAAACTACATTTGTATGGATGTGAAACGTATATAAAGAGCTGGGGAAAAACATTTAATGGCAGTGGAAATGTGGTTTCTGAGAAAAACGCAAAGAAAACCATGGACAGACAGAAACACTAATTAGCATTTCCTTCAAAAACAAATGAAAACCGTAAACTGATTAGAGTAATTAGACGTAGATAGTCAATACATTTTAGGCACGGTATGAGAAAAATTAAACTAGATAACTTGGTGAAAATTAGCAAGAGTGAGGGGAAAAGAACAAGGGAAAGGCAGAGAAGTAAATATCTTGATGGCTTGGCCACACGGCATGGTCGAGATAATAATTCAATGCTAATCTACGAATCTGGTGATGGAGTGAGATGGCAAAACATGACTGCCCACGCTTATCGGCATAGCACATGATGATGATAGAGTTCTCTTGTAGAGCTCATGCGTAAAATGCTAATGTGCATAGAACTAGTGCAAGAGAACTAATGTGTAAAAGGACTAATACAGAGAAACAATGCCCTGGGTGTATAGAAACAGGTGTTGGCAACTGATCTATCAAAACCGATGGATAGACAATTGACCATTAGAACTGTTGTTTAGACAATAGGTCTATCGAAACAGATGCTTAGACAATTGGTTTATCAAAACTGATGTTCAGACATTTGGTCTATCAACATTGATGAACAGACAATTGGTCTGTCAAACCGGATTTATAGACAGCCATTGGTCTATCAAAACTGGTGTTTAGACAGTTGGTCTAACAAAACTGATGTTTAGACAGTTGGTCTATCAAAACTGATTTTTAGACAGTTACAGTTGGTCTATCAAAGCTGATGTGTTTACATCTGGGTACAGCGATCGATGTGTAGAGAATTGGTCGACCTAAAAACTAATGCGTTTACAATTGGTGTACAGTGACCGTTGTGTAGAGAATTGGTCTACATAGAGCATAATGTATTTACATCTGGTGTACAGTGATCGATGTGTAGAGAATTGGTCTATTTACAGACTAATGTGTTTACATCTGGTGTACAGTGATCGATGTGTAGAGAACTGATCTACATGAAATTTGATTTTAAGAGAAAATATATTTAGAGCTAATATGGGGTGGAGTAGCTCATAGGTTACAACGTCCGCCTCTTGCTCGAACAGACCAGGCTAGCTTCACGGTGTTGACTGTGGATTGTTACAAAATATGAAAGAATGCTATAACCTCCTCTGATCAGTAGTGGACCTTCTTGGAGAAGGACTTTAAAAAGTCGCTTAACAGTCGACAAGGTCAACTTCATTTTATCCCAGATGGCTCAGTCTCTTTCCGTAGCACAAAGCAGTAACTCCGTAGCTCCAGCGACGACCCTCATGCATCTCCGAAAAAAATTCACTCATGAACCGAAGGATGCGACCTGGAATCGAACCCACGACCTTCGGAGCCCGAGTTAGACGGCATGACCACTTCGCCATGGAGACCTAAAATCTCCAGTGACGCTTGCTCACGTTGAAAGTCCCTCTGCAGAGACAAGAGAGCAGGCCAGATCGACCACTGCGCATACTAAATTTCATAATCTGAAAACCTACCCACAATATATAATATATATATATATATATATATATATATATATATATATATAGTGTGTGTGTGTGTGTGTGTGTGTGTGTGTGTGTGTGTGTGTGTGTGTATAGCATGTGTGATTCCGATACACACAAACCTGGATAGTGGATCCTGGTCAATGACACGAAGTTCGTGAGCTGTTGTTGAGAAGTTTGTTGTGTGTGTGTGTGTGTGTGTGTGTGTGTGTGTGTGTATCTGACCGATGAGTTAGCTGCATATCCTTTACAGGACGGTGTAGTCAATCCCAGCATTTTACTTTTGGCCGTTTGTGATTTCTTGGCAATTTTACACACCAGGCGGTCTGCTTCCAAATCGCCCGCACCTGCGTTTCGAACGCGGTGTCCGGGATTGTGAATTGCATTCGTAGTCGCTTTGCCATAGCGATAGCATTGACTGGAGACTGGTGCACTAATGGATGTATCGGTGTGCAATGAAAGTGCTTCTTAACCCACATCAAACCATAGAGCTGACTGGGTAACAGACCTAGTTCTTATAAGGTTGATGCAAACAGAACTAATGTAAAGGGGCTATTGTATGAAGAAATAATATAAATAGTTTATGCAAATAGAACTAGCGTATACAGCCTGATAAATGAAGAACTAAAAAGGTACTTGCATGTCCTTTTACATGACGTCGTAGTTAACCTCATCAGATATTGGTCTTTGTGAAGTCCTAGGCGATGTTAGTTCAGTATGGCTGAACGACCGAAACCACCGAAATCAACGCAAAGCAATCTGCTTCCAAATTTCCACAGCTGATTTGGAGCCCTCGACTCGGTGAGTCGGGTAATTAAGAACCTGCGCGTCTGACTATCACCTAAGCCACATCACTGGTTAAATGAATAACTAGTACAGAGTTGATGAGAAGAGAACGAATAGAGAGAATGATGTTTGAAGAACTAGTGTATAAGGTAATATTGCTTCGCGAAGTAGTTTTGCTAATCATTATGATAGTGTCATTTTATACGTTACCCACCCTCTAGAACATTATATACAACGATAATAAAGAGACAAACAGCTTTATTTGGTAATGTGATGAGAAGAGAGGCACAACTCGTGACAACTGGAAAGATCGAGGGGAAGAGAGGCAGAGACAAGACCACGAGAAATGATGCTTGATGTATTGCGACGGTGGCATGGAGGAATATCAACGGCAGAGTTGATCCAGAAAACCAAAGACAGAGATCTGTGGAGAGTCATTAACGCCTACGCCAGTCGGCACGGCACTTGATGATGACCCACCCTCATACACAAGAGTCACAAAAATGTTAATTGCATATCCTTTATAGAACATTGCAGTCAACCCCAGAATTTTTTGACTGTTTGTGATTTCTTCAATATTTACGTTTAGTAGTCTTCCATTGCTTTCGGAGCGACCAGCACTCATACCACTGTTTGAAAATCAGCGCAAGGCGAACTGCATCCAAATCAACCGCAACTGTGTTCCGAACGCGGCATGCGTGATTGCGAACTGCGTTCGAAACGTCTTCTCCAGGACGTAGACATTTTCATCGTCTTCTTTATCAACACAATGGTTATCTGCAACACGATGACAACATTACCGCCAGCGTGTGTCAGAATTATTATGATAAGCGCGCCTGTCATCATCGTGATCAAACAAACATCAGTCATGCCTGTGGAAACAAAAAACAATCCCCCTTTGTTAGTTGTCAATACCACTGTCACTTAACAAGAAATTGTCCTACTGAATGTTGATTTAAAAGTATCGATTTGTAATTCATTATATTGAAACAATTTCCTCATAAATTTGGGACTAGCGTGACGAATAAATGTACAGGTGTCGATTGGCAGAAATATACGTAGATGTTCTTTGTTTCCCTCGCTCGCTTTGAACTCAAGCGTAGTCCATACACACTACTTCTAGTAGTTCTGGACTGAATTTTGCGTGTGGATTAGCTTTCCCTATTAACAGTATCCCTCACCATCAGGCGAACATACTCCGACTTCAGAGGTACTTGTAATTTACGTCCCCAAGCCAAGGACGATACTTGTAGCAGAGATAAAACGACAAGCTCAACTGAAAAAGCTGATTGTAGCGTACAGTAGCTTTCTGAATGTGAAGTCCAACTGATAAGTGTGTGTAATGACCCGCTACCCGGCTTGACATACATGGAGAAGTAAAAGAAACATTGCATGTTGTTTGTGGGACGTGGCAATCAACCCCGAACCCACGTTGATTTCCTAGGCAATGTTACGGTCAGTAGTTTGCCATTGCAACATACGCCTGTGAGACCTGTGAACAGTGCACGAATGCCTTTGAATGTAAATGTTACAGAAGGGTTCTAAGAATATCTTGGATACAGAAAAGAACAAACGAATCCATACGGCAAGAGCTGAATATTAAAGAAGGTTGGCTACTAAAGACGATAAAACAAAGAAAATGAAAATATTTTGGCCACTTGAAAAGTCATGAAAGTTTGGAGAGAACAATAATGGAGGGCCCCGGAAATCTGCCCCGGAAGAGATTAAGAGGAAGGCCAAAGAGAATGTGGGTGCAGGATGTGGCGAATGATCTCCAGATGGGTGTATCAGACGTAGGACATCTTGCTTATGACCGAGCAGTTTTCCGGAAGGTTATTATGGGAGCGAGGTTCTGCAAAGGACATGCTACTGAATGAATAAAGGTTATTATGGGAGCGAGGTTCTGCAAAGGACATGCTACTGAATGAAGGAATGAGTTTGACATACAACAAGAACTCAACGTTGAATTCCAAACTGACGCGTGTATCAAACGATCCCGCTACCTCGTCATCAGCCCACCGGAAGTTTCAGAGCTAGAACGCTTTTATCATTTAGACCACTACGAAGTCTACACATGGGGTTGACCGCAACGTCCTGCTAATAAATACATCATTTATACTTAGACCTACTGTGCAATTAGTTTGTATGACAACTGGCATGAAACATTAGTACGTGTGAACCGGCAAGTTAATGCCACCGATTGGTGAAATGATTGTGTCGTGTGCAATTAACTTATACAGGCCAAGATCAGACCCGAGCAGCGAGGTGTAGGTCGCCGGGGACTAAATTATTGATGATGAATTATTGAGGGTGAAGTCGATGGCAGCTGTACGGAGGTGGATGATTGAAGAACTGGTGTGTTGAGAGTTATGTGGGGTTACTGATTTGTATGGGGTGATGGAGAGAGCCGTGGTGGCACAGTGGCTAGACACTACTGGTACTTGGATGATTGAAGAACTGGTGTGTTGAAAGTTGTGTGGGGTACTAATTTGTATGGGGTGATGGAGAGAGCCGTGGTGCACAGTGGCTAGACACTACTGGTACTTGGATGATTGAAGAACTGGTGTGTTGAGAGTTGTGTGGGTTACTGATTTGTATGGGGTGATGGAGAGAGCCGTGGTGGCACAGTGGCTAGACACTACTGGTACTTGGATGATTGAAGAACTGGTGTGTTGAAAGTTGTGTGGGGGTTACTAATTTGTATGGGGTGATGGAGAGAGCCGTGGTGGCACAGTGGCTAGACACTACTGGTACTTGGATGATTGAAGAACTGGTGTGTTGAGAGTTGTGTAGGGTTACTGATTTGTATGGGGTGATGGAGAGAGCCGTGGTGGCACAGTTGCTAGACACTACTGGTACTTGGATGATTGAAGAACTGGTGTGTTGAGAGTTGTGTGGGGTTACTGATTTGTATGGGGTGATGGAGAGAGCCGTGGTGGCACAGTGGCTAGACACTACTGGTACTTGGATGATTGAAGAACTGGTGTGTTGAAAGTTGTGTGGGGTTTACTGATTTGTATGGGGTGATGGAGAGAGCCGTGGTGGCACAGTGGCTAGACACTACTGGTACTTGGATGATTGAAGAACTGGTGTGTTGAGAGTTGTGTGGGGTTACTGATTTGTATGGGGTGATGGAGAGAGCCGTGGTGGCACAGTGGCTAGACACTACTGGTACTTGGATGATTGAAGAACTGGTGTGTTGAGAGTTGTGTGGGGTTACTGATTTGTATGGGGTGATGGAGAGAGCCGTGGTGGCACAGTGGCTAGACACTACTGGTACTTGGATGATTGAAGAACTGGTGTGTTGAGAGTTGTGTGGGTTACTGATTTGTATGGGGTGATGGAAAGAGCCGTGGTGGCACAGTGGCTAGACACTACTGGTACTTGATGATTGAAGAACTGGTGTGTTGAGAGTTGTGTGGGGTTACTGATTTGTATGGGGTGATGGAGAGAGCCGTGGTGGCACAGTGGCTAGACACTACTGGTACTTGGATGATTGAAGAACTGGTGTGTTGAGAGTTGTGTGGGGTTACTGATTTGTATGGGGTGATGGAGAGAGCCGTGGTGGCACAGTGGCTAGACACTACTGGTACTTGGATGATTGAAGAACTGTGTGTTGAAAGTTGTGTGGGGTTACTAATTTGTATGGGGTGATGGAGAGAGCCGTGGTGGCACAGTGGCTAGACACTACTGGTACTTGGATGATTGAAGAACTGGTGTGTTGAGAGTTGTGTGGGGTTACTGATTTGTATGGGGTGATGGAGAGAGCCGTGGTGGCACAGTGGCTAGACACTACTGGTACTTGGATGATTGAAGAACTGGTGTGTTGAAAGTTGTGTGGGGTTACTAATTTGTATGGGGTGATGGAGAGAGCCGTGGTGGCACAGTGGCTAGACACTACTGGTACTTGGATGATTGAAGAACTGGTGTGTTGAGAGTTGTGTGGGGTTACTGATTTGTATGGGGTGATGGAGAGAGCCGTGGTGGCACAGTGGCTAGACACTACTGGTACTTGGATGATTGAAGAACTGGTGTGTTGAAAGTTGTGTGGGGTTACTGATTTGTATGGGGTGATGGAGAGAGCCGTGGTGGCACAGTGGCTAGACACTACTGGTACTTGGATGATTGAAGAACTGGTGTGTTGAGAGTTGTGTGGGGTTACTGATTTGTATGGGGTGATGGAGAGAGCCGTGGTGGCACAGTGGCTAGACACTACTGGTACTTGGATGATTGAAGAACTGGTGTGTTGAGAGTTGTGTGGGGTTACTGATTTGTATGGGGTGATGGAGAGAGCCGTGGTGGCACAGTGGCTAGACACTACTGGTACTTGGATGATTGAAGAACTGGTGTGTTGAGAGTTGTGTGGGGTTACTGATTTGTATGGGGTGATGGAGAGAGCCGTGGTGGCACAGTGGCTAGACACTACTGGTTACTTGGATGATTGAAGAACTGGTGTGTTGAGAGTTGTGTGGGGTTACTGATTTGTATGGGGTGATGGAGAGAGCCGTGGTGGCACAGTGGCTAGACACTACTGGTACTTGGATGATTGAAGAACTGGTGTGTTGAGAGTTGTGTGGGGTTACTGATGTGTATGGGGTGATGGAGAGAGCCGTGGTGGCATAGTGGCTAGACACTACTGGTACTTGGATGATTGAAGAACTGGTGTGTTGAGAGTTATGTGGGGTTACTGATGTGTATGGGGTGATGGAGAGAGCCGTGGTGGCATAGTGGCTAGACACTACCGGTCTGCAGTCCACGGATGTGATCAGCATTGCGGCGGAAGCAAATATTGAATATTGTCATATGTCGGCACAGCCCAAAATTGGTACCAGAAAATGTCTTGAGAAGTAAATGCGTTGTACTGACCACACCATATCAATCAATCAATCAGATGCCGTCTCCACAATGAAGGTTGGCTGCAGTGGATCTCCAACACTGTCTGTCTCTCACCCTGACTGAACATTCTGTCAGGATGATGTTCGCCCATCTCTTGATGTTATCTTCCCAGTTGTATCGTTGTCTACCTCTTGCTGGCTTGCCCTCAACCTTGCCCTCCAGTATGTTTTTTATAAGAGCATCATGTCTTTTAACGTGGCCAAAATATTTCACGTGCCTCCTTTTATTTCTTTCCTTCAACTCTCTCTTCATTCCCAGTTTTTCTAGAACCTCTGCATTTAATTGTTTTTATTTCCATGAAATACGACATGTTTGTCTAACTACCACAACACATACCGAGTGACAAAACTTTATATATAAAATATATATTTAGCACCATATACGCAAAATGTGAAGTGGTCCTTTACTGTTTTAATTACAGAGATGTATCCGGTGAGATAGGGCCACATCAGCCATCGAGTGCCGACTGGTCGCTAAAAGATATCGGGTTAGCATCATGCACCAGCTGCGGATAATTGAAAGCAGATCGTCTTGCGTTGGTTTTCAGTGCCAGTCGTTCCGAAAACACTACGGAAAAATACTGAAAGTAAACTTGCCAAGAAATCATAAACACCCCAAAATGCTGGGGTTGACTGCGACGTCCTGTAAAGGATCATGTACGGAGTAGTTTGGCGTGGTTGAAAATGGTCCTTTACTTTAGTTTCTATGGAGTTCTATTGAAGAATGTCTGTACAAGCAGTCGATGTGTGAAATAATTGTTGTATAGGTAGTTGATGTGTCAAATAATTGTTGTAAATATTGTTAATGTGTGAAATAATTGTTGTTTAGACAGCCGATGTGTGAAATAATTGTTGTATAGATAGTTGATGTGTGAAATAATTGTGTATAGATAGTTGATATGTGAAATAATTGTTGTATATACAGTCGATGTGTGAAATACCAGAGATGAGTGAATTCACATCTCACATCAGCATACATTTGTGTATGGTTTACTTCCACCCAGGGTAACTGACTCCCGTCTTTCCATGGGTAGATTCTCCATCCCCAACCACTTCTCTAGAGAACATTCAACTTCCGTGGAATTTTTAACATTAGCAAGTTGCAAGCATATTCGTCTGTTGTCTGTCATTATCTGAAAAAGATAGGTATCCAGACGAAGTACTTTCATCTCATCTTATCTTATTCCTCATGTACCTAGCGGTATCGAAGTGAAGTACAAACAGCGGGAGAGTGCCCGCTTATGGGCTTCCAGACACACTACCCTCACACAAACACCCCCGATGGGAAGCAGGAAACTTGTATACATCTGTGACGTGCTAGGACCATCACTCTCTGTGCTAGGACCATCACTCTCTGTGCTAGGACCATCACTCTCTGTGCTAGGACCATCACTCTCTGTGCTAGGACCATCACTCTCTGTGCTAGGACCATCACTCTCTGTGCTAGGACCATCACTCTCTGTGCTAGGACCATCACTGCCTGTGCTAGGACCATCACTCTCTGTGCTAGGACCATCACTCTCTGTGCTAGGACCATCACCCTCTGTGCTAGGACCATCACTCTCTGTGCTAGGACCATCACTGTCTGTGCTAGGACCATCACTGCCTGTGCTAGGACCATCACTGTCTGTGCTAGGACCATCACTGCCTGTGCTAGGACCATCACTGTCTGTGCTAGGACCATCACTCTCTGTGCTAGGACCATCACTGCCTGTGCTAGGACCATCACTGCCTGTGCTAGGACCATCACTGTCTGTGCTAGGACCATCACTGTCTGTGCTAGGACAATCACTGTCTGTGCTAGGACCATCACCCTCTGAGCTAGGACCATCACTCTCTGTGCTAGAACCATCACTCTCTGTGCTAGGACCATCACTCTCTGTGCTAGGACCATCACTGCCTGTGCTAGGACCATCACTGCCTGTGCTAGGACCATCACTGTCTGTGCTAGGACCATCACTGTCTGTGCTAGGACAATCACTGTCTGCGCTAGGACCATCACCCTCTGAGCTAGGATCATCACTCTCTGTGCTAGAACCATCACTCTCTGTGCTAGGACCATCACTCTCTGTGCTAGGACCATCACTGTCTGTGCTAGGACCATCACTGTCTGTGCTAGGACCATCACTCTCTGTGCTAGGACCATCACTGTCTGTGCTAGGACCATCACTGCCTGTGCTAGGACCATAACTGTCTGTGCTAGGACCATCACTCTCTGTGCTAGGACCATCACTGCCTGTGCTAGGACCATCACTGCCTGTGCTAGGACCATCACTGTCTGTGCTAGGACCATCACTCTCTGAGCTAGGACCATCACTTTCTGAGCTAGGACCATCACTCGCTATAGGCCTGAGTGCACAGAGGAATAGTGGCCAGTCTTTCCCTCATTTAGCAGGCGGCAAGCGCTGGCACCGAACCCTTGTAGACCGCGCTCATAATAGTATCAGCATAACTTTCTATCGACTACACTAGCAAGCCTTTACATACCCACCGCACTCTTGAGAAACCAACGGTTCTTGTAGTGGTAAAAAATGCCAGCCCTATGCTTGGAAAATAACCGGGTAAGTTATGATACAGAAGCGGACACAGACAGCCCTCGGCCACTCCGTCCCCTACGCACTCATGTGCACATAGCTGAAATACGGAATATTGATGTTTCTTGAGAATAAGGGAATTCGATAGCGAACCCAAAGCTAAGGAATAAACACTCACAGAAAAACTGATAATGAATTAAAACTCAAGAAAGAATCAAATTTATCTGGATCCACACTCTACTTATAAATTAGTTCATTCTTGTTTTGATGATGTATTTCTCTTCTGAAAGCAATTTTTCTAATCATGTTAACAGCACGCTATTGTCACATAGCGTCTCAATGAGTTTGCCTAGTCGTCAAGAGATGAGTCTGCAATTCAACAGAACGACAACAATCGATGTCATTTGTGAAAACACAGCCAGTGATAATCAATAAGAGGAATATTAGAATTGCTTTCTCTTATAGTTGCTTATCACACCGTACTGTATTGACCCACTCGTTCAACTGCTTGATGAAAGCGCTCATGTTTTCATTGACAAACAGTGAAGTGTATCTCAGGTGGTTGGTTTCAAACTGTGTACTGTTCTTTCTTTCTTTCTTTCTTTCTTTCTTTCTTTCTTTCTTTCTTTTCTTTCTTTCCGTCCTTTCTTCCTCCCTTTCTTCCTCCCTCCCTCCCATCTCCCTCCTTCTGTCTGTCTGTCTGTCTGTCTGTCTGTCTGTCTGTCTGTCTGTCTGTCTGTCTGTCTGTCTGTCTGTCTGTCTGTCTGTCTGTCTGTCTGTCTGTCTGTCTGTCTGTTTGTCTACTATCCTTGACACTATTTATCTCTTCATTGTCTTATGTCTGTCTATTTCTTCTTCTACAATGCGATACGCGAGAGGCGAGAGGCATTAAGAGGTCTTCTTTTATCTTGGCATATGTATTTGCATACATACATAAATGCATGCACACAAAAACACACACTTTCTTGCACTGGGTTTATCCCATATGATTCGATTTCTTTCTCACAAAGCGTCCCGCCGAAAGTGTCGAATAGTGCAAGAACTCCATAGCTCGAGCGATGATCCACAGGAGCCTCCGAAAACTGCACCCGTGAACCGCCAGCTTCTCTCTACACTGACAAAATTCTCATCCTGTACACATATACCTACCCTGCACATATATTTCCATTCCCACACACACATTCCCATCCACGCACACACATTCCCATCCACAAGCACACATATTTCCATCCATGCATACACATTCCCATCCATGCACACACACATTCCAACCCACACAAACACACATTCCCATCCACACACACACACATTCCCTCCATCCACACAAATACCCTTTGCGGCCCGTAAAGAAACGCCGCGTTTGTTAGGGGGTCGATAATGCAAATGACGGCTGCTCTTCTTATCTCTGTTGTGTTGGACACTTTTATCCAGGCTCTCTCGTCTTCTTTGTATACATAGCGCATTGTTAAACATATCAAAACACAGTGCTTTGTTAAACATGTCAAAACACAGCACTTAACAACATTGCTAACAACGATACTGGTTTCTCTGCAGGCGAGACTCAGTCCTCTCATTACTAGATCGTCAGTAAAGCTCAACTCTTCAGTTCTCTCATCACTAGATTGTCAGTAAATCTCAACTCGTCAGTTCTCCCATCACTAGATTGTCAGTAATGCTCAACTCTCCAGTTCTCTCAACACTAGATAGTCAGTAATGCTCATTTATGGCTAATCAGAATTCTCCTTCGTGAAAACCCTAGTGATGAGAGAACTGAAGAGTCCTCTCATGACTAGATTGACAGTAAAACTCAATTCTTCACGTCTCTCATCATTAGATTGTCAGTAAAGCTCGACTCTTCACTTGGCTCATCACTAGATTGTCAGTAAAGCTCAAACTCTTCAGTTCTGTCATCGCTAGATTGTCAGTAAAGCTCAACTCTTCAGTTCCCTGATCATTAGGTTTAATAAAGCTCGACTCTTCAGTTCTGTCATCACTAGATCGTAAGTAAAGCTCAACTCTTCAGTTCTCTCATCACTAGGATTTTCGCGAAGGAAAATTCTGATCAACCATAAGTCGTGAAACTGAGTTCCGCTCCGGTCTCTCATTGGTGGATAGTCGCCTGACACACGCCTGCTGGCCTGGTGGTGATCGGTTCGATTCTCTTCCGGGTGGATTCGACTTTCAAAATTAACACGGCTCTTAGACCGACCCAGCCTGAAATGGGTGCAATGAAATGTCTTGGGAAGTAAAGTGGCTAGGTCAATAAAAATATGGGTCTAGTCAAATATGGGCCTAGTCAAATATGCCTATTGCACCCTAAGACGTTTAAAAGGGGTCTTTACTCTTTGCTACTTATTCTCATTACTACAATTTTTTTCTGAAGTTGAATTGTGTTGTTCTCTAATCACTAGATGTTTCTTGAAGTTGAATTCTGTTGTTCTATCATCACTAGATGTTTCTTGAAGTTGAATTCTATTGTACTCTAATCACCGCAGTTTTACTGAAGTTGAATTCTGCTCTCCCATCACTATATTTCTCTTGAAGCTGAATTCTGTTGTTCTGTCCTCACTAGATGTTTCTTGAAGTTGAATTCTGGGGGGTGCGTGGTCTCGAGGTATGGTGTCCGCCTCGAGTGCTGGAGTTTCCGGGTTCACGCCCCGGTGTGGACCGGGATGCTTTTTTTTCACGCGGACTTCCAGTAATAAAATTTCCCCTGGTCCCTGGGTAGTGAGATCGGACGTCCGTGTGTATTGTTGCGCACGTAAAAATTCCCTTGGCAGTTGGAAATCGAAAAGAGTAGCCTAACGGCGCTGCCCGGGTAAAATTTCGAGTTAAAAATCTACCCAAAGTATTTCAGGATCCTCGCCGGTTCTACGGAGTTTGTGCACTGAGCTGAGCTTCTCCAGACTCAGCTTTGAGTTAAGAGAAGAACGGAGCACTTATGGGTTACACCCGTGTGCCGTGATGTTGATCCATCGACTAAACTTAACTAGTTGAGTTCTGTTGTTCTATCATCACTAGATGTTTCTTGAAGTTGAATTCTGTTGTTCTATCATCACTAGATGTTTCTTGAAGTTGAATTCTATTGTACTCTAATCACTACAGTTTTGCTGAAGTTGAATTCTGCTCTCCCATCACTATATTTCTCTTGAAGCTCAATTATGTTCAGTTTTCTGATCCGTAGATTTTTTCGTGAAGCTGAATTCGGTTCAATTTACTCATCAATAGATTTTTAGTGAAGCCAAGTTCTCTTCATGTCAGTTTACATTGCCATCACTGCACTCCGGACACGTTCATAAGTGCTCCGACTTCACGGGCTGTAAAGCCACCAGATAACTGGAAAAATAGATGTTGTCCAGCCGTCCAGCACGGTTGGTGTGCTGCTCTTTTCTGGGCACACCGATGTTGATGCTGATTCATTCAATTTTAAGAACTCTTACCTGGCCACAACACCATTGATGTCAATTCATTCGGTTGTAAGTCCTCTTCCCTGGCCACACCGCTGTTGATGCCGATTCATTCAGTTGTAAGTCCTCTTTCCTGGCCACACAGCTGTTGATGCCGATTCATTCAGTTGTAAGTCCTCTTTCCTGGCCACACAGCTGTTGATGCCGATTCATTCAGTTGTAAGTCCTCTTTCCTGGCCACACAGCTGTTGATGCCGATTCATTCAGTTGTAAGTCCTCTTTCCTGGCCACACAGCTGTTGATGCCGATCCATTCAGTTGCAAGTCCTCTTTCCTGGCCGCACCGCTGGTCATGTTGTATGGTCGAGACAAGAACACTGAGCTGATCCACGACTCTGGTGATCGAGTGAGATGGCAAAACATGACCGCCCACGCTTACCGGCATGACACACGATGATCATGATCATCTAGTATTATATGATATGGGAAGAAAAGGCGGTTGGCGTGACATTGACAGCGTCACTTATCGTGTGCCCACTGGTCCATAAACAGACAGTACTGGCCCAACAACATACCCAGTAAACACAAGGCGTGAGAAGGGAAGGCCCTTTACTATCTCTGTTCCTGACTGATATGATGCAATGCCAGCCAGCCTATCATATTTTTGTTTTCCCTCGATACCCGCAGCCCTAATACGAAGATAGACAGAAATTGTTGCACTTGTGGACCACGTAGTAATTAAGTCTTCTTGTGGAATATGCCACCACTTTACATTCCCTCTCCCAATATATCACCAAATTCGCACCAAACTCTCTCTGACATTTCCGGTTTAGCCGCATTGTTATAACAATAGATGCGGTATTCAACAACACACGTGTCCAGCCAACAAAAAGGAAGCAGACGAGTCACACACACACACACACACACACACGCACGCACGCACGCACGCACACACACATACACACACACGCATAATATTTAACCCACAAGTGGGTGTACAGTTCTGTCCCTCTTCTGTCAGGATGGCGAGGACGTGCTAGATTCGTATCCAACCCCGGTGTTTGGGAGAAGTGATCACACTTCGATGTCTACCGAGGAAGACTGATCTCTGAGGAAGGGTCCCAAGTACCACGATGTGGCGTCTGTTAACCAGTAGCTACAACGATGTTTCATCATCATCATCATTCAGTTCCTTGTCGGCTGGCGTGAGCGATCATGCGTCTCCATAAATTGCGATCTCCGACGGCATGAATAATTTCGTGTGGTGACTCCCTTACGTGCCATGAGACAGGACTGTCGAGAATCTTTTCACGCTGTCTTCCTCTATCTCGCTTTCCGCAAATCTTTCCGGTTGTCACGAAATGTTCCAGTTTTTATCTTCTCATAACGTGAAAAAAACAAAAACAATAACTGCCTCTTTCTGACGTTTGTGATAAGTTGTCTTTGCGAGTTAGCTTCCCTCAAAATGTCCAGATTGCTCACTTTGGCTGTCCAATTAATTTTCAGCATTCTTCTATAAAACCACATCTCCATTTAAACGATGTTTAAAGAATGATTAACCCGAGACAGTTATGCAACTTTCTGCCGCCTAACTTGATAACCCCCGAGTCCATTGCCTAAAAATAGGCATCTCTGAAAAGATGACAAAACAGTAACCTTGTATTAAATCCGACACTACACGCAAAGGGACACCATAAAAATTATTCCTTGGAAGTTTATGGGTGATCATAAAGGTATGTGTATGATGGAATGACTGTTAGCAAACAAACATATAATCATCTGCATGTTAGCTTTCTGACTGAATAATCACCAATGTGGAGCTAGTGGCAAAGTCAGGTCTTAGTTAGATATGACTGAGCTACCGTATGACAGTAGACGGTACTACTAACTTTCTGTTACCGATGAATGTTGGGAGGTGCTCACCAAATCCCACACTGTGCCAACGGCTTCGGGCGGAGGAGCGCAATTGTCAGGAAACACGCCTTACCTTAGTGTGAGGAAATGTAGATCGG
Organism: Cepaea nemoralis; assembly: GCA_014155875.1. Classification (NCBI taxonomy): domain Eukaryota; kingdom Metazoa; phylum Mollusca; class Gastropoda; order Stylommatophora; family Helicidae; genus Cepaea; species Cepaea nemoralis. The sequence goes on from JACEFZ010026709.1 coordinate 299,997, forward strand.
GCCCTAAGCCTTGGTCGGCAGCGGATCTAGGATGGAAGCTCAGATAGGCGGACAGTTAGAGCATTGCTTTTCTGATCCAACATATTCTGCAGGTTGTTTTGTTCCAGACGTACTAGTGTTACCTTTCCTCTGGAGCAAGCTAGACAGGCCGAGCGAGGTATCATGCTGCATGGGCAACGCATAGTCTCTAAATTCAGCACAAGCTCTGTGCTATGATGAGGTTTTAGTCCATTTTACAAACTATCCTCTATCAAGACGGCAAAGTGCCAGTCATGTGGCTCGCGGAGAAAATTAAATACATTCCATTGAATCAAGAAGAGAAGAACATACTCTATCTCTAAATATTTCAGAGGGGACTGCATAAAAGAAAAGTAAGTAAGGGACTATTTTCAATGCCTTAGGAATAATTGGGCATTTGGTTAAAAAATGTACAGTTTGGTTTAAAAAATGTAAAGTAAGAGAAAAAGATCACTTTTCACTCCATGAACTGTATTGGATATATGGTGTTACCCCCATATTTTTTATAATGATCTGCAGTCGATAGGTCATGAGGTCAATATGACGTAGTTAACATGAAATTTCCTGGTATCTTTATTTAAGGGTCGTGATGAAGGCCCGAACCAGTGATAACATATCTAAGCCAGTATATTTATTTAAAACATATGACCACTGAGGTGGCAAACAATAATACTAGTGACTGCTCTACCTCGAATCCCAGGATACCCCAATTCTTAATCCTTTTCAAATTATGTTCGTTCATTCGTTCCTTCTCCAGTTTTCTCCGGGGACAAATTTGTTAAATCTCTGTCACTGAAAAATACAATCCGCGCAAATGATAACTTCCACAACCCAGCTGACAGTTTTCTTTCTTCTGTTCTTTGCCAGCAGCAGAGACGAGAATAATGGACTTGCAGCGCAGAGGGGCTGATGGTTCGTGAAAGCTTCAGAATCATGTTGCCACTGGATCATGTTGAGACCATCGATTCCCGCATCATCAGCGACAACTGCCACACCAACAACAGTGGTAGTACTAACATCTCCATTGTCCGTTTCCAGGATGTTGCTGATACCAACGACCCCAAGGGACCGGCTACGAAATCCGAGTGTACCAAGGTAAGATTGTTAGAGTGCTTGGAGTGTACCAAGGTAAGATTCTTAGAGCGCTTGGAGTGTATCAAGGTAAGAATGTTAGAGTGCTTGAAATGTACCAAGGTAAGATTGTTAGAGTGCTTGGATTGATCGTCCGACCAGGGTTGCGGAGGAAACTCAGGGGCAGGCAGGCGGGCAGGTAGATAGACAGGCAGATCGACAGTTATACCGTTAGATAGACAGGCAGTTAGAAAGATCATTCAGACAGACAGGCAGATGGACAGACAGATAAGCAAATGGACAGATAAGCAGACATATATGCAGGTAGACCGACAAGCAATTAAAAACGTAATTAAGATAGGCAGGCAGATAGGCAGATAGACAGACAGGCAGGTAAATAACAAATATACAGACATATAGTCCCCAAATTAGAAAGGTAATTTTTGACAGGCAGACAGATAGACAGACTTATATACAGGCAGATATGCTGAAAATGCAGTCTGTCAGAAAGCAGACAGAAGACATATAGGCATATACACAGACAAGTAGATAGACAGACAAGCAGACAGACAATCGGACAGAGACATGGGCAGGAGACTGGTTGGTTAATTATCCTCTAGGAATTTTAGGGTTTCCGGGGCGGGGGGATGAAGACCATTTCAAGATCGCGTTAATACAAGAAACGATTATTTGATATTGTTTTTCCCTTCATACTTTACAGTTATGTACGTCTCATCCTTCTAAAATTCATTTTATAAAGTAAGTAGACCCACAAATCATGTTTTATGTGGATGTCTAGACTTGTTTTAGTATGTGCTATTAAATTTACCTTCCATTTTTACATATACTGTGTAGGGGTGGGGTGATTGTTAGATAGGAAAAATGAAAGTGGGGAATGACGTTCTGAAACTCCCGTGTGTTGCCGGGGCCCATAAGGGAAGCAAAGAATAGAAACACTGTAGCCTACCACGCATGTCGTAAGAGGCGACTAAGGAGGCTTAATGGTTCCGTCGCCCTGCTACTGAGTGAGTGCGTGGCGCGACACCGTGAGCTGTGAGTTTCGTGTGAAGTGCTTTTGAATCTGCCCAAGTTTTTATTTTTGGAACGTGACTGCATGTTCGGAATGATGGCAGGTGGCTATGTCCCAGAGTTGACCAGTTTTTGCCTTATGCAGAAATGCGTGGCTGCTGGGCTTCTGGTTGACTGCCACTGCCGTCGGTGATGAACTGTATGTTCGTGGACTGTGTAGGTGAACATCTAGGAAACATCCAGATAGGAAAATGACTGCCGATTCCATCAGAGATGAATTGGGTGTTTCGTGGGGGACTGGTGTGTTGACATTCTGGCGGCGGCATTATGCACAGTGTATCTGTGCGGGCTGTTGTTTGTCGAGACTCCTGTCTTTTCCACTTTTCACATTGGGCAGTGGGGAGCGTTTTGTGTGATATTCACTGGTACAGGAACGGAGCATAATGGGGACGACCCGTTGCTGTGAAGTTGGAACTGCGGCTAACTAACTAACTGGCGTTCTGAAAATACGGTGAAGGGGGGCACGGGCCAAATTTTTGATAGGAAAGGGGGGGGGATGACGTTCTGAAAATATGGTGAAGGGGGGCACGGGCCAAAAAAGGTTGAGAAGCACTGCTCTAGAAGGTTGTGGATTTACTCTTTTAGTCCGATGCATTTGCCTTCGAGAAAAGAGGCACACAAACGGTCGGATAAGTTATGTCAGGGATGTTCACTACTTGTTAGTGAAGCCGACCTGACGCGCGGTGCTGATGCGTGTGATGGCGACCTAATCCACTGTGTGACGTGGCGAAGGTTGATGGTTGTTCCAGTTAACAGATTGGCATGAGTAGACCGTATTATCAAGGTTTGACCAGCAGTGGGGGACATTTTTTTCTGCGGAGGTCATTTGGATATATGTAACAACATTCAAAGGCCATGCAAAATTATCACTTTAAAAAATGAGTCATATATATATATATATATATATATATATATATATATATATATATATATATATATATATATATATATATATATATATATATATATATATATATATATATATATATACACACTTACTAAGGAACTGCTTCTTTTTTTGTAAGGCGCGTGATGTTAACTGGTATTGATGATGTTGCTATTATATTTATCGATGATTCCTTATAAAACTCCTAGAGTTATTGAATTTCGAGTCTCGCCTACGATATTCTTAGCAGGGCCATACCAAATCGACCGTTCAGAAACTAATGGTAAACTGTTGAATTAACAATTACCTAGTAAATCGCGAACTGCCAATAAATGCTTCGATTAATTGCAAACGTGTAAAGCACATGCAAATATTTTAACTACTGTAACCACATTTATTACGAGGAAGAAAGTACTGAAATGTTATATTTAACCTGTTCTGCTGAATGACAGTGAATCATGCAATACAAACGAATAAACCTGGAAGACCTTGGAGACAATCGCTGTCTGGTAACCGGTCTTCTAAGGTGTTCTTAACGTTCGTACTACGATCTTGCGAAAGGCTACCTATTCTATAGCGACGTTTGTTCTCTTCAAGCCATATAGATTTACTGGAAAAAGTGGGCAGGAAATAATGCCACCCACTGTATATCTATTTTTAGCCACCCACTGTATATCTATTTTTAATCACTTGTCCATAGGCCGTGATTTTATTATAATTTATCTGCTATGGAGGTCAGCGAGGCCGACAGGGTATAAGGGACGCTCGGTATTAAACTTCCTTGCGGGGTAGTGAGTTTATTGTCTCCACCAGTAAGTTGGACTTCTCTTTCAGAAAGCAATGGCGAACTTCTGAACGTAACATTGCACAGAAAATTAACGTGGCGTTAATTGCAACCCCCTGCAAAGGACACGGGACATTACAAAAAGTCTGCTACAGACAATGAGCCTTCGTCTGTGGCGATGGGGTAGCGAACGCTATTTGCAATCCCACATACCGCGTTCGAAATCACGTGCAGGCGATTTGGAAGCAGATCGCCTGGCATTGATTTTTAACAATGGCATGAGTGTCGGTGGTCCAGAAAGCATTGATAAACTATTGAACGGACACTTGCCTAGTAATTCACAATCAACAACATTTTGAGGTTGATTGCGACGTCTTGAAAAGGACACGCAACTAACTTTATAGACAGTGAAGGGCAGTGTGAAAACATATCACCTGCTGTGATACAGCATATCCTTACAACATACACACCTGTAATTCTTATTTAGGATGAACAATTGTGTGCACAGACAGACGCTGATTGTGTGGATCAAGGTAAAATCAAGTAAACTGCACCACACATACCGCACGCCAGACACGGCACCACTAATAAAATATGGCGTTATCGGTGCTTCTGTATTGATTACGTTTGTGCATCTGTCGCCATGACAACCACCTGCAGTGTTTAATGTGACGGTAGATTACCATGGCCACTTTAGGAAATGTTAGATGAACATTATATATGTTTGTATGTATGATGTATGTAGGATGTATGTATGGTGTATGTATGATGTATGTATGTTAGTATGTATGATGTATGTAGGATGTATGTATGATGTAGGCCTATGTATGATGCATATAGGATGTATGTATGATGTATGTATGGTGTATGTATGATGTATGTATGATGTATGCAGGATTTATGTATGATGAATGTATGATGCATGTAGGATGTATGTATGATGTATGTATGATGTATGTATGATGTATGTATGGTGTATGTATGGTGTATGTATGATGTATATAGGATGTATGTATGGTGTATGTATGATGTATGTATGATGTATGTATGGTGTATGTAGGATGTATGTATGGTGTATGTATGATGTATGTATGATGTATGTATGATGTATGTATGATGTATGTATGGTGTATGTATGGTGTATGTATGATGTATGTATGATGTATGTATGATGTATGTATGATGTATGTATGGTGTATGTATGGTGTATGTAGGATGTATGTATGATGTATGTATGTATGTATGATGTATGTATGATGTATGTAGGATGTATGTATGGTGTATGTATGATGTATGTATGATGTATGTATGGTGTATGTAGGATGTATGTATGGTGTATGTATGATGTATGTATGATGTATGTATGATGTATGTATGATGTATGTATGGTGTATGTATGGTGTATGTAGGATGTATGTATGGTGTATGTATGGTGTATGTATGATGTATGTATGTATGTATGTATGTATGTATGATGTATGTATGGTGTATGTATGGTGTATGTATGTATGTATGTATGTATGTATGTATGTATGTATGTAGTATGTATGTATGTATGTATGTATGTATGTATGTATGTATGTATGTATGTATGTATGTATGTATGTATGTATGTATGTATGTATGTATGTATGTATGTATGTATGTATGTATGTATGTATGTATGTATGTATGTATGTATGTATGTATGTATGTATGTATGTATGTATGTATGTATGTATGTATGTATGTATGTATGTATGTATGTATGTATGTATGTATGTATGTATGTATGTATGTATGTATGTATGTATGTATGTATGTATGTATGTATGTATGTATGTATGTATGTATGTATGTATGTATGTATGTATGTATGTAGTATGTATGTATGTATGTATGTATGTATGTATGTATGTATGTATGTATGTATGTATGTATGTATGTATGTATGTATGTATGTATGTATGTATGTATGTATGTATGTATGTATGTATGTATGTATGTATGTATGTATGTATGTATGTAGGATGTATGTATGATGTATATATGGTGTATGTATGGTGTATGCATGATGTATGTATGATGTATGTATGGTGTATGTATGATGTATGTATGATGTATGTATGATGTATATAGGATGTATGTATGGTGTATGTATGATGTATGTATGATGTATGTATGGTGTATGTAGGATGTATGTATGGTGTATGTATGATGTATGTATGATGTATATATGATGTATGTATGATGTATATATGGTGTATGTATGGTGTATGTATGATGTATGTATGATGTATGTATGATGTATGTATGATGTATATATGGTGTATGTATGGTGTATGTAGGATGTATGTATGATGTATGTATGATGTATGTATGATGTATGTAGGATGTATGTAGGATGTATGTATGGTGTATGTATGATGTATGTATGATGTATGTATAGTGTATGTAGGATGTATGTATGGTGTATGTATGATGTATGTATGATGTATGTATGATGTATGTATGATGTATGTATGGTGTATGTATGTATGTATGTATGTATGTATGTATGTATGTATGTATGTATGTATGTATGTATGTATGTATGTATGTATGTATGTATGTATGTATGTATGTATGTATGTATGTATGTATGTATGTATGTATGTATGTATGTATGTATGTATGTATGTATGTATGTATGTATGTATGTATGTATGTATGTAGTATGTATGTATGTATGTATGTATGTATGTATGTATGTATGTATGTATGTATGTATGTATGTATGTATGTATGTATGTATGTATGTATGTATGTATGTATGTATGTATGTATGTATGTAGTATGTATGTATGTATGTATGTATGTATGTATGTATGTATGTATGTATGTATGTATGTATGTATGTATGTATGTATGTATGTATGTATGGTATGTATGTATGTATGTATGTATGTATGTATGTATGTATGTATGTATGTATGTATGTATGTATGTATGTATGTATGTATGTATGTATGTATGTATGTATGTATGTATGTATGTATATATGGTGTATGTATAGTGCATGTATGATGTATGTATGGTGTATGTGTGGTGTATGTAGGATGTATGTATGATGTATATATGGTGTATGTATGGTGTATGTATGATGTATGTATGATGTATGTATGGTGTATGTATGGTGTATGTATGGTGTATGTAGGATGTATGTATGGTGTATGTAGGATGTATGTATGGTGTATGTAGGATGTATGTAGGATGTATGTATGGTGTATGTAGGATGTATGTATGGTGTATGTAGGATGTATGTAGGATGTATGTATGGTGTATGTATGGTGTATGTAGGATGTATGTATGGTGTATGTAGGATGTATGTAGGATGTATGTATGGTGTATGTATGGTGTATGTAGAATGTATGTAGGATGTATGTATGGTGTATGTAGGATGTATGTAGGATGTATGTATGGTGTATGTAGGATGTATATATGGTGTATGTATAGTGCATGTATGATATATGTATGGTGTATGTGTGGTGTATGTAGGATGTATGTATGATGTATATATGGTGTATGTATGGTGTATGTATGATGTATGTATGATGTATGTATGGTGTATGTATGGTGTATGTATGGTGTATGTAGGATGTATGTATGGTGTATGTAGGATGTATGTATGGTGTATGTAGGATGTATGTAGGATGTATGTATGGTGTATGTAGGATGTATGTATGGTGTATGTAGGATGTATGTAGGATGTATGTATGGTGTATGTATGGTGTATGTAGGATGTATGTATGGTGTATGTAGGATGTATGTATGGTGTATGTATGGTGTATGTAGGATGTATGTATGGTGTATGTAGGATGTATGTATGGTGTATGTATTGTGTATGTAGGATGTATGTAGGATGTATGTATGGTGTATGTAGGATGTATGTATGGTGTATGTAGGATGTATGTATGGTGTATGTATGGTGTATGTAGGATGTATGTATGGTGTATGTAGGATGTATGTATGGTGTATGTAGGATGTATGTATGGTGTATGTATGGTGTATGTAGGATGTATGTAGGATGTATGTATGGTGTATGTAGGATGTATGTATGGTGTATGTAGGATGTATGTATGGTGTATGTATGGTGTATGTATGGTGTATGTATGGTGTATGTAGGATGTATGTATGGTGTATGTAGGATGTATGTATGGTGTATGTAGGATGTATGTATGGTGTATGTAGGATGTATGTATGGTGTATGTAGGATGTATGTATGGTGTATGTATGGTGTATGTAGGATGTATGTATGGTGTATGTATGGTGTATGTATGGTGTATGTAGGATGTATGTATGATGTATGTATGGTGTATGTATGATGTATGTATGATGTATGTATGATGTATGTATGGTGTATGTAGGATGTATGTATGGTGTATGTAGGATGTATGTATGGTGTATGTAGGATGTATGTATGGTGTATGTAGGATGTATGTATGGTGTATGTAGGATGTATGTAGGATGTATGTATGGTGTATGTATGGTGTATGTATGGTGTATGTAGGATGTATGTATGATGTATGTATGATGTATGTATGATGTATGTATGGTGTATGTATGGTGTATGTATGGTGTATGTATGGTGTATGTATGATGTATGTATGATGTATGTAGGATGTATGTCGGAAGTATGTATGGTGTATGTAGGATGTATGTATGATGTATGTAGGATGTATGTCGGAAGTATGTATGGTGTATGTAGGATGTATGTATGGTGTATGTATGGTGTATGTATGGTGTATGTAGGATGTATGTATGGTGTATGTATGGTGTATGTATGGTGTATGTAGGATGTATGTAGGATGTATGTATGGTGTATGTATGGTGTATGTAGGATGTATGTATGGTGTATGTATGGTGTATGTATGGTGTATGTAGGATGTATGTATGGTGTATGTATGATGTATGTATGGTGTATGTATGGTGTATGTATGATGTATGTATGGTGTATGTATGATGTATGTATGGTGTATGTATGGTGTATGTATGGTGTATGTATGATGTGTGTAGGATGTATGTATGATGTATGTATGATGTATGTATGATGTATGTATGATGTATGTATGGTGTATGTATGGTGTATGTAGGATGTATGTATGATGTATGTATGGTGTATGTATGGTGTATGTATTGTGTATGTATGATGTATATAGGATGTATGTATGGTGTATGTAGGATGTATGTATGATGTATGTAGGATGTATGTATGATGCATGTAGGATGTATGTATGATGTATGTATGGAGTATGCAGGATGTATGTATGGTGTATGTATGATGCATGTATGATGCATGTATGATGTATGTATGGTGTATGTATGGTGTATGTGTGGTGTATGTAGGATGTATGTTTGATGTATATATGGTGTATGTATAGTGCATGTATGATGTATGTATGGTGTATGTGTGGTGTATGTAGGATGTATGTATGATGTATATATGGTGTATGTATGGTGTATGTATGATGTATGTATGATGTATGTTTATGGTGTAGTATGTATGTATGTATGTATGTATGTATGTATGTATGTATGTATGTATGTATGTATGTATGTATGTATGTATGTATGTATGTATGTATGTATGTATGTATGTATGTATGTATGTATGTATGTATGTATGTATGTATGTTATGTATGTATGTATGTATGTATGTATGTATGTATGTATGTATGTATGTATGTATGTATGTATGTATGTATGTATGATGTATGTATGTATGTAGTATGTATGTATGTATGTATGTATGTATGTATGTATGTATGTATGTATGTATGTATGTATGTATGTATGTATGTATGTATGTATGTATGTATGTATGTATGTATGTATGTATGTATGTATGTATGTATGTGTATGTATGTATGTATGTATGTATGTATGTATGTATGTATGTATGTATGTATGTATGTATGTATGTATGTATGTATGTATGTATGTATGTATGTATGTATGTATGTATGTATGTATGTATGTATGTATGTATGATGTATGTAGGATGTATGTAGGATGTATGTATGGTGTATGTAGGAGTATGTATGGTGTATGTAGGATGTATGTAGGATGTATGTATGGTGTATGTATGGTGTATGTAGGATGTATGTATGGTGTATGTAGGATGTATGTATGGTGTATGTATGGTGTATGTAGGATGTATGTATGGTGTATGTAGGATGTATGTATGGTGTATGTAGTGTGTATGTAGGATGTATGTAGGATGTATGTATGGTGTATGTAGGATGTATGTATGGTGTATGTAGGATGTATGTATGGTGTATGTATGGTGTATGTTAGGATGTATGTATGGTGTATGTAGGATGTATGTATGGTGTATGTAGGATGTATGTATGGTGTATGTATGGTGTATGTAGGATGTATGTAGGATGTATTGTATGGTGTATGTAGGATGTATGTATGGTGTATGTAGGATGTATGTATGGTGTATGTATGGTGTATGTATGGGTGTATGTATGGTGTATGTAGGATGTATGTATGGTGTATGTAGGATGTATGTATGGTGTATGTAGGATGTATGTATGGTGTATGTAGGATGTATGTATGGTGTATGTAGGATGTATGTATGGTGTATGTATGGTGTATGTAGGATGTATGTATGGTGTATGTATGGTGTATGTATGGTGTATGTAGGATGTATGTATGATGTATGTATGGTGTATGTATGATGTATGTATGATGTATGTATGATGTATGTATGGTGTATGTAGGATGTATGTATGGTGTATGTAGGATGTATGTATGGTGTATGTAGGATGTATGTATGGTGTATGTAGGATGTATGTATGGTGTATGTAGGATGTATGTAGGATGTATGTATGGTGTATGTATGGTGTATGTATGGTGTATGTAGGATGTATGTATGATGTATGTATGATGTATGTATGATGTATGTATGGTGTATGTATGGTGTATGTATGGTGTATGTATGGTGTATGTATGATGTATGTATGATGTATGTAGGATGTATGTCGGAAGTATGTATGGTGTATGTAGGATGTATGTATGATGTATGTAGGATGTATGTCGGAAGTATGTATGGTGTATGTAGGATGTATGTATGGTGTATGTATGGTGTATGTATGGTGTATGTAGGATGTATGTATGGTGTATGTATGGTGTATGTATGGTGTATGTAGGATGTATGTAGGATGTATGTATGGTGTATGTATGGTGTATGTAGGATGTATGTATGGTGTATGTATGGTGTATGTATGGTGTATGTAGGATGTATGTATGGTGTATGTATGATGTATGTATGGTGTATGTATGGTGTATGTATGATGTATGTATGGTGTATGTATGATGTATGTATGGTGTATGTATGGTGTATGTATGATGTATGTATGGTGTATGTATGGTGTATGTAGGATGTATGTATGGTGTATGTATGGTGTATGTATGATGTATGTATGGTGTATGTATGATGTATGTATGATGTATGTAGGATGTATGTATGTGTATGTATGGTGTATGTATGTATGTATGTATGTATGTATGTATGTATGTATGTATGTATGTATGTATGTATGTATGTATGTATGTATGTATGTATGTATGTATGTATGTATGTATGTATGTATGTATGTATGTATGTATGTATGTATGTATGTATGTATGTATGTATGTATGTATGTATGTATGTATGTATGTGTATGTATGTATGTATGTATGTATGTATGTATGTATGTATGTATGTATGTATGTATGTATGTATGTATGTATGTATGTATGTATGTATGTATGTATGTATGTATGTATGTATGTATGTATGTATGTATGTATGTATGTATGTATGTATGTATGTATGTATGTATGTATGTATGTATGTATGTATGTATGTATGTATGTATGTATGTATGTATGTATGTATGTATGTATGTATGTATGTATGTATGTATGTATGTATGTATGTATGTATGTATGTATGTATGTATGTATGTATGTATGTATGTATGTATGTATGTATGTATGTATGTATGTATGTATGTATGTATGTATGTATGTATGTATGTATGTATGTATGTATGTATGTATGTATGTATGTATGTATGTATGTATGTATGTCTGTATGTATGTATGTATGTATGTATGTATGTATGTATGTATGTATGTATGTATGTATGTATGTATGTATGTATGTATGTATGTATGTATGATGTATGTATGTATGTATGTATGTATGTATGTATGTATGTATGTATGTTATGTATGTAGGTATGTATGTATGTATGTTATGTATGTATGTATGTATGTATGTATGTATGTATGTATGTATGTATGTATGTATGTATGTATGTATGTATGTATGTATGTGGTATGTATGTAGTATGTATGTCTGTATGTATGTATGTATGTATGTATGTATGTATGTATGTATGTATGTATGTATGTATGTATGTATGTATGTATGTATGTATGTATGTATGTATGTATGTATGTATGTATGTATGTATGTATGTATGTATGATGTATGTATGTATGTATGTAGGATGTATGTCGGAAGTATGTATGATGTATTTATGATGTATGTAGGATGTATGTAGGATGTATGTAGGATGTATGTATGGTGTATGTAGGAATTATGTATGATGTATGTATGATGTATGTAGGATGTATGTCGGAAGTATGTATGATGTATGTATGATTTATGTATGATGTATGTAGGATGTATGTCGGAAGTATGTATGATGTATGTATGATGTATGTAGGATGTATGTCGGAAGTATGTATGGTGTATGTAGGATGTATGTATGATGTATGTATGGTGTATGTATGGTGTATGTATGATGTATGTAGGATGTATGTATGGTGTATGTATGGTGTATGTAGGATGTATGTCGGAAGTATGTATGGTGTATGTATGGTGTATGTATGGTGTATGTAGGATGTATGTATGGTGTATGTATGGTGTATGTATGGTGTATGTATGATGTATGTATGATGTATGTATGATGTATGTAGGATGTATGTCGGAAGTATGTATGGTGTATGTATGGTGTATGTATGGTGTATGTAGGATGTATGTATGATGTATGTATGGTGTATGTATGGTGTATGTAGGATGTATGTATGGTGTATGTATGGTGTATGTAGGATGTATGTCGGAAGTATGTATGGTGTATGTATGGTGTATGTATGGTGTATGTAGGATGTATGTATGGTGTATGTATGGTGTATGTATGGTGTATGTATGATGTATGTATGATGTATGTATGATGTATGTAGGATGTATGTCGGAAGTATGTATGATGTATGTATGATGTATGTAGGATGTATGTAGGAAGTATGTATGATGTATGTATGATGTATGTATGATGTATGTAGGATGTATGTCGGAAGTATGTATGATGTATGTATGATGTATGTATGATGTATGTAGGATGTATGTCGGAACTATGTATGGTGTATGTAGGATGTATGTATGATGTATGTATGGTGTATGTATGGTGTATGTATGATGTATGTAGGATGTATGTATGGTGTATGTATGATGTATGTATGATGTATGTATGTAGGTATGTATGTATGTATGTATGTATGATGTATGGTATGTATGTATGTATGTATGTATGTATGTATGTATGTATGTATGTATGTATGTATGTATGTATGTATGTATGTAGTATGTATGTATGTATGTGATGTATGTATGTATGTATGTATGTATGTATGTATGTATGTATGTATGTATGTATGTATGTATGTATGTATGTATGTATGTATGTATGTATGTATGTATGTATGTATGTATGTATGTAGTGTATGTATGTATGTATGTATGTATGTATGTATGTATGTATGTATGTATGTATGTATGTATGTATGTATGTATGTATGTATGTATGTATGTATGTATGTATGTATGTATGTATGTATGGTATGTATGTATGTTATGTATGTATGGTATGTATGTATGGTATGTATGTATGTATGTTATGTATGTATGTATGTATGTATGTAGTATGTATGTATGTATGTATGTATGTATGTATGATGTATGTATGATGTATGTAGGATGTATGTCGGAAGTATGTATGGTGTATGTAGGATGTATGTATGATGTATGTATGGTGTATGTATGGTGTATGTATGATTTATGTAGGATGTATGTATGGTGTATGTATGGTGTATGTAGGATGTATGTCGGAAGTATGTATGGTGTATGTAGGATGTATTTATGATGTATGTATGGTGTATGTATGATGTATATAGGATGTATGTATGGTGTATGTATGATGTATGTATGATGTATGTATGATGTATGTATGGTGTATGTAGGATGTATGTATGGTGTATGTATGGTGTATGTATGATGTATGTATGATGTATGTATGGTGTATGTATGGTGTATGTAGGATGTATGTCGGAAGTATGAATGGTGTATGTAGGATGTATTTATGATGTATGTATGGTGTATGTATGGTGTATGTAGGATGTATGTAGGATGTATGTATGGTGTATGTATGGTGTATGTAGGATGTATGTCGGAAGTATGTATGTATGTATGTATGATGTATGTATGTATGTATGTTGTATGTATGTATGTATGTATGTATGTATGTATGTATGATGTATGTATGATGTAGTATGTATTGTATGTATGTATGTATGTATGTATGTATGTATGTATGTATGTATGTATGTATGTATGTATGTTATGTATGTATGTATGTAGGTATGTATGTATGTATGTATGTATGTATGTATGTATGTATGTATGTATGTATGTATTGTTATGTATGTATGTATGTATGTAGTATGTATGTATGTATGTATGTATGTATGTATGTATGTATGTATGTATGTTGTATGTATGTATGTATGTATGTATGTATGTATGTATGTATGTATGTATGTATGTATGTATGTATGTATGTATGTATGTATGTATGTATGTATGTATGTATGTATGTATGTATGTATGTATGTATGTATGTATGTATGTATGTATGTAGTATGTATGTATGTATGTATGTATGTATGTATGTATGTATGTATGATGTATGTATGGTATGTATGTAATGTATGTATGGTGTATTTATGGTGTATGTATGTATGTATGTATGATGTATGTATGTATGTATGTATGGTGTATGTATGTGTATGTATTATGTATGTATGATGTATGTATGATGTATGTATGATGTATGTATGATGTATGTATGATGTATGTATGATGTATGTATGGTGTATGTAGGATGTATGTATGGTGTATGTATGATGTATGTATGATGTATGTATGGTGTATGTATGGTGTATGTATGATGTATGTATGATGTATGTATGATGTATGTATGGTGTATGTATGTTGTTTGTATGATGTATGTATGATGTATGTATGATGTATGTATGATGTATGTATGGTGTATGTATGATGTATGTATGATGTATGTATGATGTATGTATGATGTATGTATGATGTATGTATGGTGTATGTATGATGTATGTATGATGTATGTATGGTGTATGTAGGATGTATGTATGATGTATGTATGGTGTATGTAGGATGTATGTATGATGTATGTATGGTGTATGTATGATGTATGTATGATTTATGTATGATGTATGTATGATGTATGTATGATGTATGTATGGTGTATGTATGATGTATGTATGATGTATGTATGATGTATGTATGATGTATGTATGGTGTATGTATGATGTATGTATGATGTATGTATGTTGTATGTATGGCGTATGTATGGTGTATGTATGGTGTATGTAGGATGTATGTATGATGTATGTAGGATGTATGTATGATGTATGTATGGTGTATGTATGATGTATGTAGGATGTATGTATGATGTATGTAGGATGTATGTATGATGTATGAATGGTGTATGTATGATGTATGTATGATGTATGTATGGCGTATGTATGGTGTATGTATGGTGTATGTAGGATGTATGTATGATGTATGTATGTTGTATATATGGCGTATGTATGGTGTATGTATGGTGTATGTAGGGTGTATGTATGATGTATGTATGGTGTATATATGATGTATGAATGATGTATGTATGGTGTATGTATGGTGTATGTATGGTGTATGTAGGATGTATGTATGATGTATGTAGGATGTATGTATGATGTATGTATGGTGTATGTATGATGTATATAGGATGTATGTATGATGTATGTGTCGGTGTATGTGGGTTAGGGATAGTGAGCGCAGTTCCACAATCCCGACGTAGAGTCAGCCCCAGGGCTTTAGGAGCAGTCAGCTTTGCGCTGATTTGCAAAATGGTGTGGGCGTCGGCAGTTCAGAAATCAATGGCAAACTACTGAATGTTAAATTGCTTACAAAATCGAAGACATCTAAAAAATGATGGGGCTGATTGCAACGTAATGTGAAAGGCACGCAATCATGTCTATATAGATGTGTGTGTGTGTGTGTGAATGTGCGTGCGTGCGTGTGTGTCCATGTATGTATGTATGTGTATGTTTACCAGTCTGTCGCTCTTTCTGTCTGTCTCTCTGTCTGGCTATGCGCGTATGCGCGTATGTGTATCTATCTGCATGAGTGCGTGTCTTTATGTGTGTATGTGCACATGTGTTGTTGTGTGTATGTGTGCGTATGTGCATATACGCATATGTGTGTATATTTGTAAGTGTGTATATGTTTATGTGTGTAAAAACACTTCCATGTGCCACTACGTGGATCGGCACTGCACTGGACATTGTATCCATACTAAAAATAGCAGCATTAGCACCACCACTACCATCACCACCACCAAGAACAATAAAACCACTACCACTACGACTACCACCATCAACAACAGCAGCAGTAGCAACAACAACAACAAAACCACTACCACTACGACTACCACCATCAACAACAGCAGCAGTAGCAACAACAACAACAACAAAACCACTACCACTACGACTACCACCATCAACAACAGCAGCAGTAGCAACAACAACAACAAAACCACTACCACTACGACTACCACCATCAACAACAGCAGCAGTAGCAACACCAACAACAACACCAACAATAACAACATCACCAACAACACGACAACTGCCACCACCAACAACAGCAGAACCACTATCACCAACAGCAGCAGCAGTAACAACAACTCTGCTATAAATAACAATAACACAAAGAACAACAACAATACCAACAACAGCAACAACAACAACAGCAAAGAAATAACAACAAATCCCCAACAATAACAACAACAAGAACTGATGTAATCCTCTTTTCGTGGGCATGTCTGGCAAAGATAAATTAGGGCAACGATGACATATAATTGTTCCTCGCCCTGTCATTCACTGTAATCACACTTTCTGGCACGAACACATAATATCATGTAAGAAATAATTCCGAAAGAACCATGTGAAGAAGAGCTTACCAGCTCTAGAGCTTAAAATAATGATTTAATGAGGTGCCATCTTCTCTGTCACTCAACCTTAACACTGGGTAATACCAACGTCTGGAACATTCTCCTGATGCGCTCAATTGATCAGATATTAAACTATAGTCAATGTATTCAACTTTACTTCCTATATTCTGTAAACATTGACACATCAATGGCCGGGAATCTTTCAAGAATTTGAAATAGGCACGGGTAATACATTCGAGGGTGTTCATTGGCATTGATAGTGAGAAAAGGAAGGAAGTACATATCTCAAAACAATGTGTCCTTTTAGTGAATTTAAAAACAGAAGCCGCAAACAATGTGTTGCACGATGTTTTGCCTAGCATATTTCGTTGCATCTCGTCAGATGCATACTGCAGTGTTATATATATATATATATATATATATATATATATATATATATATATATATATATATATATATATATATATATATATATATATATATATATATGAGAGACGTAAGATGGTGCAAAATGGTGGAAATGACCATGTTTTCACATGCACCTACTGTGGGCAAACATTTGCAGCAAGAATTGGCCTTACCAGCCACACTCGCCACCGCCATGGATCGTAGTTATTGCCATATGACAGTTATTAAGCCCTTTTGAAGCACAATGTACCAAACTATCGTCTGTCAAGACGGAAAGGTGCCAATGTCATCATTGGCACCTTGCCGTCTTGACAGACGATAGTTTGTGCTCTAAAAAGGCATAATAACTTTTAACTATGGCGGTAGCGAGTGTGACTGATAAGGCCAATTTGCGCTGTAAATGTCCGTTCACAGTGGGTGCATGCGAACACGTGGTCATTTCCACCATCATGCACCATCTTACGTCTCAAACGCTTGGTGTGTGACTTTTCTGCAATAATTTTCTCCTTTGACTTTATTCCATTTCTGATATTTGCCCTCCATGCAACACGTTCAGCGGCGACTTGCTCCCAATGTGCATTATCAATGCCTGTATCAATCATGTCCCGCTTACACACATCTTTGTATCGTAGTAGAGGCCGACCCTGAGATCTCTTACCCATCTGTAATTCACCAAAAAAGATATCCTTTGGTATTCTACCATCATCCATCCTCCTAAGATGTCCTATCCATCTAAGTCTACGAAGACTGAGCATGGAATAAACTGTCACACAACCTGATCTTTCCAATACTTCAGTATTTGTGATTTTGTCTTGCCACTTAATACCAAGAATTCTTCGCAGACACCGCATATGAAAGCTGTTTAAATTGTTCTCTTGGTGTGAGTAAGTTGTCCAGGTTTCACTGCCATAGAGAAGAGTACTAAGGACACAGGCTTGATAGACAAGGACTTTTGTTTTGGCAGTAAGCTTCCTGTTCTCCCAGACTCTTTTTCTTAACCTGTTCATTGTTGTTGCTGCCTTACCAATCCGGGTGTTGATTTCCTGATCTAGGGATAATTTGCTATTTACCACTGATCCTAGATATGTAAAATGGTCTACTATCTCTAGTTCGGCGTCGTCAATAAAGATTGATGGTACCTCATGTGCACCTTGTGACATAATCTGTGTCTTCTTTTTGCTAATTGTTAAACCAAATTCAGAACAAGCATTGGAGAATGCAGATAGTAGACATTGCAATTCTTCCTCAGAGTGGGTCGTAACTGCAGCATCATCTGCAAAAAGCAACTCTCTGATCAGTACCCTCCTAATTTTGGTCTTAGCCTTCAATCTCTGAGCATTGTAGAGGCCGCCATCTGAGCGTGAGTGAATGTATATACCACCATCCTGATCACGAAATGCATATTTCAGTAGAAGTGAAAAGTATATTCCAAAGAGGGTGGGAGCTAGTACACAACCTTGCTTAACTCCACTCTTGATTTCAAATTCTTCAGAAGTTGCACCATCAAACTTGATTATACCCTTCATGCCTGTGTGGAACGATTCCACAATGGACAGAAGAGTTGGTGGGCAGCCAATCTTCTTTAGTGCCTTGAACAGACCCTCACGACTGACCAAATCAAATGCCTTTGTGAGGTCGATGAAGGCAATAAACAGTGGTTGATTCTGTTCACGGCATTTTTCTTGCATTTGTCGCAATGAGAATATCATATCAGTGGTAGACCGGTTCTGTCGAAAGCCACACTGTGATTCGGGGTAGACTTGATCTCCTAAGACTTGAAGTCTGCGCAGAACAATTCTGGCAAATACTTTTCCAACAATACACAGAAGTGAGATACCCCTATAGTTGTTACAGTCGCTCCGATCGCCCTTGTTCTTGTACAGCGTTATGATGTTTGAATCTTTGAAATCCTGTGGGACTTGTCCTTCACGCCAGCATAGCTCTATTAGCTGGTGGATCTGTAGAGTGAGTGTGTCTTGCCCACTCCTGATAACCTCTATTGGAATCCCATCCTTACCTGGAGCCTTGCCAGATGCAAGTTCATTTATAGCACACTTAACTTCTGTTATGGTGGGAAGTGTGTCCAGGTGGTCAAGAGTTGGTAGAGCCTCTATGGCGTTAAGGGCATCATCCGCTAGTTTGGTCTCACTTGAGTAAAGCTCCAAATAGTGCTCTACCCATCTGTCCATCTGCTGTTTCTTATCAGTGATGACTTCTCCAGTCAAGGTTTTCAGCGGTGCACTTCTTTTGATCACTGGACCACAGGCTTTCTTTATTCCTTCATACATGCTTCTTATGTCTCCCTTATCACTTGCGATTTGAATGGACTCACATAACTTGATCCAATAATCATTTGCACACTGCCTGGCAGCCTTTTGCACATCCTTCCTAGCTTGCCTTAGCTCACTCAGAGTGTTACGCGTTGGTCTTTCCTTGTTTCTTAAGAGAGCTTTCTTCTTCTTATCAATCAAGGGCTGCAGAGTCTCACTGTTGGCCGCAAACCAGTCCTGCCTCTTATGATCCACAGTGCCATAAACCCCTACGGCAGTTTTATAAAGAGTTTGCTTAATTTGACCCCACTTTTCATTTACTGTACAATTTTCTGGTGTATCAGTGAAAGCGTCTTCAAGTTGCTGTTGAAACTGAAAGCACTTTTCAGGATCATGAGTGTTAATAATATTAATCCTGGGGCTAGATTTGTGTTTAGCTGTGTAGATTCTCTTTGGTCTCAGTCTAACTCTTGCAACAACCAAAGAATGATCTGTATCACAGTCAGCACTGTGGTAACTACGAGTCAATGATATATGGTTCAGATGTTGTCTCCGTGTGATGATGAAGTCAAGCTGGTGCCAATGGCCGGATCTTGGATGTTTCCATGTGACCTTATGCATCTCTTTTGTTTTAAAAAAAGAGTTTGTAATACATAGGTCATTACTGGTGCAATGCTCCAGCAGCCTTTGCCCATTTTCATTCATGCGACCGATGTTGTATTTTCCAAGGGACACTGGCCATGAACTCGAGTCCTTACCCACACGAGCATTGAAATCACCGAGCATATAAATGTAGTCAGATTTTGGAACTGCCTTGATCACGGAGTCTAACTCCTCATAGAACAAATCCTTCACATCATCAGAGGAATCAAGTGTCGGTGCATATGCAGTAATAATGGTGGCAAACCCACAAGAGGTTGCCAAGCGCAGGGATAATAGTCTTTCATTTCCTCCTGCTGGAATTTCAATCATTCCCAGTAGCGAATTCTTTACTGCAAAGCCCACACCGTGTTGCCTTTTTTCTGCCTGCCCTCTACCCTTCCAGAAAAAGGTGTAGTTGTTTTCCCTGAGTGACCCTTCCTCAGCGAGGCGAGTCTCCTGCAGGCCAGCAATATCAATGTTAAGACGATTGAGTTCGGCATCAATCACAGCCGTTTTTCTCACATCGTCAATATTGGTCAAGTCAGTGGAAAATCCTGGACACATGGTTCTCACGTTCCAGGTTGCAAGCCGTAGCTTGAGGTTTCTACTTTTATTTTTGTTTGTACGATGGAGTTATTGCCTCTCCATAGCACAAAGCCTGGGCTAAAATATAGAGATCATGTGTTGCCCATGCAGCATGATCCCTCTCTCGGCCTGCCTAGTTCACTCCAGAGGAAAGGTAACACCCCTACATCTGGAACAAGACAAGCTGCAGAAGCTGCCGGATCAGCAAAGCAATGCTCTAACTGTCCGCCTGTCGGAGCTTCGATCCTAGACCAGTCGCCAACCAAGGCTTAGGGCCTGGTCTGCCCTGCCATGACAATTTTGTCTTTAGCTTGCATTTCCTCGCACCAGGGTAAGGCTTGTACCCTCCCAATTGCGCTCTTCCGCCCGAAGCCGTTGGCACAATGTGGGGTGTCGGGTTTGGTAAGCGCCGCCCAACGTTCGGCGCTAACAGAAACCAGGTAGTACCGTCTACTGTTATACGGTAGCTCAGTCATATCTGACTAAGACCTGACTGACAGGTGCCAATGTAATATATATATATATATATATATATATATATATATATATATATATATATATTATATATATATATATATATATATATATATATATATATATATATAAAATATGAAGTGAATAAATGAATCATATTTTCGCTCAAACACTTAAAACACGTAGTTACAGGTATTGTTCGAATATGGTGCATTTGTTATCCCACGGTAATTTTCAATGTAAGATGAACACTTTATGTGTGCATAAAACCGACTGAACCGCCTAATTGCTAACGGCTCACTATATTTGAGCAATCTTTTATTGTTCATGAATACAGAAACGCTTTGTCTTTGTTATCGTTATAGTCATATTTTATGAGGTTTGAGAAATCGACGAGGACGGTGATTTATAGCCACTTGTCTGCACAAGGATTCATGAAGACTGGTTAACTCTCTTTTCCACCCACGCTGGAATATGTTGGGCTACTCGATTTGCTAAGTGTCTTTCTGCTCTACCTATGTAAGTTGCTTGGCACCCACAGTGGAACTAATAACTGCAGTTTGGTTTGGTGTACAGAGACAATGGTTCTTTCACAGATGGAGTAGTTATGGGGGTGGATTTTTATATCTGATCCTTACTGCCTTCCGGCCCGGGTGTCTATGTTCCAATCCCCACCGAGGCGGGGATTTGTTAAAACATTGATGTGAACTCCCAGATCAACTCAGTGAATATGGGCGCCAGGAAATATTCTGGGAAGTAAATTCCACCAGCGTGATATTGATCACATCTCCCATCGAGGACCGACTGGTTTATACAAAATGTGACTACAACCATTTACTCAATACTCACTGAGGTGTTGAAAAGGGTGCTCAAATGTACTGAATCTTGTCCGGCACCCTGAGTTGTTAGTCAAAGACAGTCATCATAGCGCTTGGGATATTCCCGTACGTACCCCCTCCTGATCTTCAACAGCCAGCGAAGAGTCGCAATACTTATGGTACTAGCGGCGGTATAATTACGTGTCTGTCTGGCCTTTCCTCGAAGTCCTGGGTGTGAAACTGCACTAAACATACAATCCCAAAAGGCCGCCGACCACATCTGCATTATCATGCACCATTACCCTACCAAGGGGTGTAGACCCAGCCAGTTTGCCCGCCTGCTCGTTTCCCACCACACCAGCGTGTTCTGGGGGGTGGGGGTGGGGGGTGGGGGGGGGGGAGAACAGCAAATGCACCTTGGAAAGCTACAGCCTCTCATCCGTGGTTTGGGTAAATGTCAGGCTTTTTACCTGTCGCAGCTAAACAATAAACCCTATTGCCAGAAGAAACATTGCAAGATAGTTACTTGAAACAAACGGCTGCCTGGCATGTTATCAAACTGTTTACCGGTCTCACTCTGCTATCTTGCCGAAAGGAAACAGAAAACTTCGCGTATCTAAGTTTGCAAATGTTGACTACGGATTGTTGTGAGTATTCAGGGAGAATATGGGGAGGTATACATGCAAGCACGAGCTTTGTACATACAGATACTGTTCTTGATTTTGTTGCTGCTTCTGTTGTTATTGCTGCTGCAGTTTATGTGTTTGTTGCTTTTGTTTGTCAGCTCTTTTACTTTAAAGATTACGGTGTAATTATAATTGAGGGTGCGCTAACGAAGCTGATTGGTCTAATTCTGGACTAATAGGCAAAATTCTTTCTAGTTGATGACAATTATGTCTGCTGTTTTTCTTTATGTATGCGAATGTTGGATAATGAGTATTGAAATGGTGAAGGAACTTGGTCCGTGAAGATGTTATTTGTTGAGAAAGATCTCCAGGAATGCCGTGACAGAGAAGAACACAACGCCAAGATGTTGGTAGCTGTATATTTTATTAGATCACTCGGTAAAATCACCAGGGAACGACAACCAAAATATATCGGACACATCAAAAAGAAGATATCAATTAGAATCAGAGAACATAACTTAAATTAACAAGTATTGATCAAATGAAGAACAGAGAGGCTTAAGAAGATGTTGGTGGAAAGTTTAAAAGTCTGTAAATTCATCTAGTTGTGCGGTACAGGAATTGGCTGATTTGAAAGTCTTGGAAAATTGTTCGCAATCATTAGTCAGATGTCCTGCATCTATTACAACCAAGCGTAAATTGTCTTAGTCAAATGTCCTGCCTCTATTACCACCATGTATAAATTATATTAGTCGTATGTTCTGCATCTATTACCGCGATGTGTAAATTATCTTAGTCAGATGTTCTGCATATATTACCACCATATGTAAATTATCTTAGTCAGATGTTCTGCATATATTACCACCATATGTAAATTATCTTAGTCAGATGTTCTGCATATATTACCACCATATGTAAATTATCTTAGTCAGATGTTCTGCATATATTACCACCATATGTAAATTATCTTAGTCAGATGTTCTGCATCTATTACCGCCATGTGTAAATTATCTTAGTCAGATGTTCTGCATATATTACCACCATATGTAAATTATCTTAGTCAGATGTTCTGCATATATTACCACCATATGTAAATTATCTTAGTCAGATGTTCTGCATCTATTACCACCATATGTAAATTATCTTAGTTAGATGTTCTGCATATATTACCACCATGTGTAAATTATCTTAGTCAGATGTTCTGCATCTATTACCGCCATGTGTAAATTATCTTAGTCAGATGTTCTGCATATATTACCACCATATGTAAATTATCTTAGTCAGGTGTTCTGCATATATTACCACCATATGTAAATTATCTTAGTCAGATGTTCTGCATCTATTACCATAATATGTAAATTATCTTAGTCAGATGTTCTGCATATATTACCACCATGTGTATATTATCTTAGTCATATGTCTTGCATCTATTACCGCTATGTGTATGTTATCTTAGTCAGATGTTCTACATCTATTATCGCCACGTGTAAATTATCTTAGTCAGATGTTCTGCATCTATTACCACCAAATGTAAATTATCTGTTACATCTTGAATCCATCTGTGGGCATTCTGTCCTCATCTTCCTCCTTCCTGAGACACTTCCCTCTCTTATTGTGTTTACATGTCCAATATATTTTATTTTTCCTAATTTTTCTTTGTCTTAATATTTAAACACAGAAGTGATAAAGAATATGCTGCACGATTTATTGACTGGCAGGTATCGATCCATCTCGTCAGGTGCAAACTGCATGAGTTATGTATCATATGAATACAAAAACGTAAATATTTTCGCCGCAATACTTAAAATACACAGACACAGGGACTGTTTAAATGTGGAGCATTTGTTATCTCCAAGGTAAATTTCAGATTTAAAATTAACTCTTTCTGTTTATTTGATATTCACTGGCACAGGAATGGAACATAATGGGGTTGACCCTTTGCCTTGAAGTCGGAAGTGCGACTAACTGACTAACTAACTAAAAGCGGTTGAAACGTTTAATTGCCGATCCCTCACTATATTCGAGCAATCGTTTATTGTCGTCGAATAAAGTATACACATTGCTTTTTCTTTGTTGATTTTATGACCATAGCTAATGCGATGTTGATAAATCGCCGAGAAACAAAGAAAGAAGGAAGGAAATAGACGAAGAAAAAAAAATGAGAAAGGAAGGAAGGATGGAAAGAAGGATGGAAGGAAGGAAGGAGGGAAGAAAGGAAGGAAGAAAGAAGACGAAGAATAAGAGGAAAGAAAGAAGGATGGATGGAAGGAGGGAGGAGGAAGGAAGAAAAAAGAAGAAGAAGAATACTAACCTTCGTAGATTAGCTGGAGCCATCAACCTTGACTTTCACAGGTGGCATTAACTAGGATCTGTTTCTGTCTTACAAGCAGCAACGTAGACAACGTCTGTAACCTGCAACATCCGAAACGTCTTTCAAGTGAGCATTTGTGAGAAATCCCCAGAATCCGTGTTGAGAAGTCAGGCATTCACAGTTTCATTATTGGGTTCATTATAGCGATGTGAATCAAACATGCTTTCGGTAGGGAGCAGCATTGGCACAATGCCTAGCGCGTTGGTTTACCGCTCAGTAGCCTTAGTTCAATACCCGTGTGACTGGGATTTAGTTTTAATCGAACCATGTCTCCGGGGCGACTCAGAATTATGGGTACCATAAAATTTTCTGGGAAGTTAAAGACGGCTGGCATGGTACTGATATCACTAGTCGAACGCTGATTGGTATAAATAGACAGACACAGTACAATATTGCCAATGCGTCACATAAAGACATGGTCTGTAACATAGACATATATATATCTGTTAGAATCTAAGAGTCGTCATCTCCAGCGCCTGGCACTAGACGACCAGGGACGACCGTGAACTTGCTTAACAGTTACTACGCAGTGGTTGGAAAGGGTCAGCGTGGTGCACGCAGACCATGTGAGGGAAAGCAGGCCCAACGAAGGAATCACTGCGGGTAGCTCAGACAGCCGAGGACAGCGAGACTGGACGGACATGAAAGAGTGTTGCTGTGTATGAGTCGAGTCGGATGGAAGAAAGCCTGTATGCTTTGTTTGAGTAGAGTGAAGATTGCGTGAGTGATATATACATTTGTATTTATGCTATTATTGATATCTTGCATTATATGTTTCCGACAATGGCATTATCGCTAAGTTTGAGAGATGCCTGATGTGACTGCGTTTTGAGAAGTGCGATTAAAGTGTGTGAGTGATATCGCCGTGTGTTCTTGTACACTCATTATGTGTGTGTGAGTGTTTCACGCCAGTTAGTGAACATGAGCCTTTGGTCATCTAATCGAGACCCTGACAATATCTATACATGTAACATAGACAAATACTCGTATATACACGTGGGCAGCTTCAATAGTAGGGCCAGAAATAATAATATAAGCCACACCAACTTCATGAACGTATCAGATGACAGGAAATATACCTGAGTCATGATTCCCATGTCTGCTCCAGATCAGGTACCTGAAGAAGAAGCGTTTTACACAATTGTCGAGGAAGGTACTGGAAGAAGAAGAAGAAAAAGAAGAAAATGAAGAAGAAGAAGAAGAAGAAGAAGAAGAAGAAGAAGAAGAAGAAGAAGAAGAAGAAGAAGAAGAAGAAGAAGAAGAAGAAGAAGAAGAAGAAGAGGAAGAATCGTTTACACAATTGTCGTGGAAAGTACCCGAAGAAGAAGATAAAGAAGAAAGACACGAAGAAGAAGATTACACAATTATTGTAGAAAGTACCTGAAGAAGAAGAAGAAGAAGAAGAAGAAGAAGAAGAAGAAGAAGAAGAAGAAGAAGAAGAAGAAGTTTATACATTTGTCGTTGAAAGTAACTGAAGAAGAGGAAGAGGAAGAAGAAGTTTACACAATTGTCGGAAAACATGAAACATATATTGATTACTGGTTACTGGCTAACAAGATCACAGCTCATGGGACACCACACAAACATCAGCCCAACTCGGCAGATGTCTAAGTGTTTGGATGCTAACTGCTGTTTGCGGAAAGGGAACAGAGGTCTTTCCATAGGAGTGAACTATCTAACTGGCTGTCTTTCAGGAAAATCCATAGCTGTCACTGCATTCTCTCGATTCTTGATATCATTATTTGGGATTCTGCCTTTTTGTTTTGTTGTTGGTGAGGTATGCATATTTTGTCATGTGATGAGAAGAGAGGCATTGGAGAACATCGTGACAATTGGAAAGATCGAGGGGCAGAGAGGCAGAGGCAGACCAAGAGAAATGATGCTGAACGGATTGAGACGGTGGCATGGAGGAATATCATCAGCAGAGTTGATCCAGAACACCAAAGACCGAGAGCTGTGGAGAGCCATGAACGCCTACGCCAGCCGGCAGGGCACTTGTTGAGGATGATGATGATGCATAATTTGATGTTTTATGTGTTATGTTATAATTACTGTTGTTTGCTTTCTTGTTTAAATTTCACTATTCAGTCTTGCATTCTCTGTAAACATACCTCAAGGATAATTGTGCTCTGTAAATTAAGTTCCTTTCATCCGCTTATTATCACCAATTCACAGATAATATCGCTACACAGGTTTCCTTTAAACCAGTAAATCATATCTCAAATAACGTTGGTCATGCTTATACAGAAACTGCGTGTTGCTTGAAGTTTAAACAGATGCATTCTTCTTTTCCTCTTCCTCCTCCTTCCTCGCCGTATGTATCTTCTTCTTGTTCCTTTTTTTTTCAATAGCCCTCTCCTCGCCTTCTTTGTCCTCCTCTTCTTCTTTTTATCTTATTTATCTTTATCTTTTTTTTCTGCTTTCTCTCTTCTTTTTCTCCTCCTGCTGCTTTTCCCTCTACCGACGCGCCAATTCTTCCTTTCTCTATGACTCATATTCGTATTTTCTCATAGGAAAGATGCACTTTCTACAAAAAATTACTTCCATTTGTTTGCTAGTATTTTGCCATAGGTTCTTAATACTCTCTAAACTTTGCATTGCTGTGACCATTCTGTGTCTTATTTCATTTGAATATGCCGCGTTGTTTATGATTATGGCGCTAAGACATACATAGTTTGTGATATAATTGTACTCTCTAACAGTAACTGAAGTTTCTGTAATCCGCCTATTGTCATAGATTTACAAACGGTATCTTTACACACACGGTTTCCTTGAAACCATGACGCCGAATCTGAAATGGCGTTGGGCATGATTATACAGAGCTGCGTGTTGCTTGAAGTTACGTGTGATATATGAATATCCAAATCTAGTTATCACATCGACACAACAAATTACTGGCTGAGTTTATCACGAACTGAACAAAAGAAAGCTACGAGAAAGAAAAAAAAAACTCGTAGAAAGAATGATTCCCATAAATCATATTCGTGATCTGGTGCACAGTGTAAAAGTTCGCTCTTTTATGCGAACTAATTATTTCCCGACAGGCAATGCTGCGCTTTCAAAGGTCGTTATTTGATTCCCACAAAACAAATAGCATCAGTCTTGTCAAAGATTCTATAATTGTCATCCATCATTGCGCGGGAGGGCAGAGCGATACGTTTGCAACTTGGCATAAAATTGCAATTTCTTTCCTTGTTGGAAGGTGCGCTAAGGAAGACATTCCAGTTGACGTTCCTGAGCAAATATTGATCAGTTGTGTGCAGAAAATACATTTTCGCCGAAGAAATTGTTATTGGCTATAGGCGTTATGTAGGAATAATTGGAGGGAAACATCCACAATATGGGGCACATTTAGTTTGTCTGCCAGCGGTCCTTAACCCGCGACCGGGTTTCTTCTTAGAGAACATTTGTGTGCCTTCTGAAGCAAGAGAATGTATATAATAAAGATAAGTTGTCTGGGAAACAACTGTCTGCTGAAGCAAGAGAATGTTGGATATAATAAAGATAAGTTGTCTGGGAAACAAGTGACGCTGATCCACGACTCTAGTGATCGTGTAAGATGGCGAACAAGACCACCCAGGCCTATCGGCATGGCACATGATGATGGCCGACTCAGGTAGATTCAGTGTGAATAGCATTGTTAAATGCAATCAAATAATGTTTCTATGAGCTGGGTTGATTGGATCGGACTTCTAAGCCGTCTCGGATAAGGGCTAGAAACTGTAAGTTGCCCACGTTAAATCTCCCCACATAGGAAATTAAAAAATAGTCGGATAATCCGTCGCCCAGAACCAATTTCACAGTTTTCTTGGACCTACTCATAAACAAAGAATATTGCCAGAATGTATTTAAAAGTGCTTAAAGACAAAATGTTGGATATCATTGCAACAGGTTTTATCCCAAATGGCTCGATTTCTTTCCGCAGAACTAACAGCATGCGTGGTTCTGATATATGCATATTTCAATTCTCACCAGTGCCAGAGATGTATTTCATGTATGCTAGAACTAAACATTGGCTAGAGTGTCGTGTAAATACGGGAACATGTTACATCTAAACATTGTTTAGAGTACCATGTATATAAGGGAACATGTTAGAACTAAACATTGGCTAGAGTGTCGTGTATATACGGGAACATGTTACATCTAAACATTGTTTAGAGTACCATGTATATAAAAGAACATGTTAGAACTAAACATTGGCTAGAGCAGTGTTTCCCAACGTGGGGCCCACGCCCCACAGGGGGGCAATTTGACTGTTAAGGGAGGCAATTCGAAAATGGAAGAAATCGGCTGAATATAACAAAACGGGGAGACTTGAGACTGAAGTTAACTAAATTGGAACCTGACATAAGATCTCTTTGCAGCAAGCATCAAGCGCAAGGATCTCACTAAATTTAAATAATAAATAATTACTAATAATTAAAATAATTTAGAAAAACCTTTCATTAAAATTATTTTGTACTTGAATTTCAGTTCTCCATTATATGTTTTGAAAATTTACTTACTGTGTTTGCTCAATAATTACCTAGTGATTTCTTCCTAAAACCTATCATTCAAGTTTCTTGAGTGAACATTTCACTTTTTGAATATTAAAAATAATGTATATGTTGAGGGGGGGGGGGGCATGGGGCGGGGGAGGGGGGCAATATGAATTTTAGAAAGGCTTAAGTGGGGCATGGCACAAAAAAGGTTGGGAAACACTGGGCTAGAGTGTCGTGTATATACGGGAACATGTTACATGTAAACATTGTTTAGAGTACCATGTATATAAGGGAACATGTTAAAACTAAACATTGGCTAGAGTGTCGTGTATATAAGGGAACATGTTAGAACTAAACATTGGCTAGAGTGTCGTGTATATAAGGGAACATGTTAGAACTAAACATTGGCTAGAGTGTCGTGTATATAAGGGAACATGTTAGAACTAAACATTGACTAAAGTGTTATGTATATAAGGGAACATGTTAGATCTAACCATTGTTTAGAGTACCATGTATATAAGGGAACATGTTAGAACTAAACATTTGCTAGAGTGTCGTGTATATACGGGAACATGTTAGAACTAAACATTGACTAAAGTGTCATGTATATAAGGGAACATGTTAGATCTAACCATTGTTTAGAGTACCGTGTATATAAGGGAACATGTTAGATCTAACCATTGTTTAGAGTACCGTGTATATAAGGGAACATGTTAGATCTAACCATTGTTTAGAGTGTCATGTATATAAGGGAAGATGTTAGAACTAAACATTGTTTAGAGTTTCATGCATATAAGGGAACACGTTAGGACTAAACATCTGCTAGTGTGTCTTGCATATAAGGTGAACATGTTAGCACTAAACAGACTAAATATAGTCTCGTGTATATTTAGGTAAACAAGTAAAATAAGCGCATTAAGCGCCTTGCGTATATGATGCTATCCCTATTTTATAAACCAATCAGCACTGCGAGGGTAATGCGGTCTAAACGACACCCACCGCCTTTACTTTCTAAGAAATTCCCTGGTACCCATTTTACAGGGTGTATTTTTAATGACTGTCCAGTCTTTGAAAATATTGCCGTTCCAAGTTTTGTATTTACCTATTATTTTGCATTGTGTTACCTGAACTACACAGTAGGTACATACAAAACTTAGAACGGCAATATTTTCAAAAACTACACAGTCATAAAGAATACACCCTATAGTTTAATTAGACCATCATGGTAGCCCAGGTCAAGTGTAAAAATCCTCCCTAATGCAGATTCGACCACCGGGCTGGCAGGGTAGCGTGTAGCCAAACGCTACCACGGCTCTTACCTGTATACAAGGGAACATGTTATATCTAACCAGACTCTAGAGCAGTCTTTCCCAACCTGGGGCCCACGCCCCATAGGGGGGCAATTCGATTGCTAAGAGGGGGGGGGGGCAATTCGAAAATGGAGTCGTCCAGAGCTTAAGTTAACCGTATGGCGACTTTCAGTCACCATTCGAGCTGGGTAAACGTCCAGTATAAGTAACTTCTGCCCGCCTTATTAGTAGCTTTATTTCTTTGTCAGACGTTAGAGTCGAACTACTGGTTATATTGGGCCGGCACTAAGCATTTCGCGCTATTTGTTCTGTATGGCGCGAAATGCTTAGTGTCGGGATCTCAGTTTCTGTAGTGTTTCGCAGTAATGCTCAGCATTCCCTGTTGGAGTTAATTTGAAATAAGCGTCCGTTAAATTGATGTTAAACGTCTCGTTTAAAAAAAATATATATATACATACATTGTATAAATATAAGTGATATATAAATGGTATGTAAATTCAATTGGTAATTTATTTATTTATTTATTTTTTAATTATTAATTTCAGTTTTAGAAGCATTACTTTCCAGATTGATTGATTGATTGATTGATCTAGGAACCAGAAAAGTTTGTAAAATGAAAAAGTATGTTTTTTGTTTTTTTTGCGGTGGGGTAAATGTGCTATACATATTTAAATATGCATTTTTAGTCTACGTTTACTCCAGTTCATATTATTTTTTTTTTTAAAGTTTTTATTTGATCTTATATTTATTTATTTCAGCCCATAGTGAAATGAGTGGCACAAGGAAGAAAAAAATTCGTCAGTATTCTGATGAATATTTAAAATTTGGTTTCATACCCGCTGTCCACGATGAACGGTCACCTTTTTGTCTTTTATGCCGACAATGCTTGACCAACGAATCAATGAAACGAGGTCGTCTTGAGGCTCATTTGAAGGCGAAACATAATGCTCATATTAATTCAGATTTGAATTACTTTCAAACTTTAATGAAATAGATTGCAAGATATATTGCCTGGCATATTTCGCTGCATCTCGTCAGGTACGTACTGCAGAAATCACACAACTTACGTGAATTAACTAGATAAATCCTTCAAACTGAAATATACGCATGTTCGCGCAGTAATGTCGATTGTCTACCACGGTAATTTTAAACTGACTAACATGTCTTTCTGCTTGCACAAGGACGGCTTACAAAGGTTGATTATTATAGCTTCAGCAAACTTTAACAATCGACTACTTTGTGTTTTGAACAACACACGGAAGGCACTGTCTCTTTCAACCACGTGACCGCTCTCGAGCACATGTCTCGCGACCGATGAAGCAGGACTGTTCCGGTGTGTCGGCCTGCCTAGGCTACCATCTTCTGTGTGTAGTATCTTGTCCACCCAATTCGGAATGTGTTCCGAAACCCTGCAATGTAACTGTCGCTCAGTTCTACCTATGTAGATGGCCTCGCATCTGCATGTAAATTGGTAAATACAATTTGATTTGGCGTACAAAGCTACAGGTTCTTTTACTGCTGGGATGGGGATCGGTGTGTTTCTGTACCTGATGACTAGAGTTGCAGCACAGAATGTTCGCCCGACTGCTGTGGTGAGCTGGTCCCGCAGACGTTGCATTACGTCATCTCCTCTGAAGGTTAGCTGGATGAATACCTTGAGTTTAGGGACTGTAGTTACTTCTGGTTTCGGTTTGGGCTGTTGGCTGTGGCGCTTTATAAATCCTGTGGAGTACCCATTCAGGTTTAAGGCATTCTTTAGAGTTTCAAATTCCTCTGTCAGTGTGTCCGGGGTGCATATCTTCCTAGCACGGTCAAACAGGGTCCGTACTAAGCCCCGTTTGTACTGGACAGGTGCGAAGCTCTGAAAATTTAAGTATTGGCCAGTCCATGTTTCTTTGCGGTACACCGATCTTTGAATTGTGCCGTCTGCTCTACGTCTCATTAGGATATCTAGAAACGGCAACGCTTCGTTGTGTTCGTGTTCCATAGATAGAGAGATGTTTTTATGTGTCTCGTTCATTGTGGCCTGGAACGACGTTGCTTGTAGCTCGTCTGTGGTGATAATTAGTATATCGTCCACGTAACGACGGTAAAAGGCCAAGTTATTGATGTCTGAGGATCTCTTTTCTTCTAAGTGTGCTATGAAGATGTCCGCTAGAATAGGTCCAAGTGGGCTCCCCATGGCCACTCCGTCAATTTGGCGATATGACTTGTTTAGAAAGTTGAATTGTATGTTGGCGGTACATAATTTTAATAGCCTCTCTAGAATAGCTGATGGTATGCCTAGTTTTAGTTGTTTGTCTCTAATGCGTTCATTTATTATATTCACGGTCCATCTAATGGAACGTTGGTGAATAAAGAGGCAATATCCATGGATGCCATGTGTTTGTTGTTTATGTCCATAGTATCCAATAATTCCACCAGTTCGAATTTATCTCTGAGTGTTCTTGGATCGAAGGACTGTCGTACTGGTTTAAAATTTCAGCTAGCCATCTCGCCATTCAGTGTTGTGCAGAGTTAACCATGGAAAGGATAGGTCTTAGTGGGATGCCGGGCTTGTGAAGCTTGGGTAGACCGTATATCTGAGGAGTTTGGGAGCCACGCGGTGTGAGCGTTTTTGCAGTGGCCTCACTGATGAGTCCCGCATTCACAAGTGACTGGATCTCTTTCCTCATTATGAATGAGGAAAGAATGAGGAAAGAATGAGGAAAGAGATCCAGTCACTTGTGAATGCGGGACTCATCAGTGAGGCCACTGAAAAAACGCTCACACCGCGTGGCTCCCAAACTCCTCTGATGTACGGTATACCCAAGTAAATCAGTAAATCAGTAGAAAGCACCACTACCTCCAAAGATATATATAGTAAGCTAAAAATTTACTTAGATGTCAATAATATTTTTTTTGTTTTTGTTTTGTTCGAATATCCTTTACAGGAAATCGCTGTCAACATCAGCATCTTTCAGCTGATTGTTGATTTCTTGGCAAGATTACGCTCAGTAGTTTGCCATTGCTTTCTGAGCGACCGGCTCATATACCCCATAAGTTAACGACGTGGAGAAAACCGCTACCGATTCTCGCGCAACGTCACGTTACTTACGAGAGTATACGGGATTATGAAAAATATAACATCTTGTGCTGCAGATAGTGCTCCTAATATGATGGAGAAGACAAATGGTTGCTTAAAATTGATGAAAGATGAGAATACAAAAATGCTTGTTGTGCATTGTGTTAGGGAAAACCTGGTAGCTAAAAACATTTCGCTTGTTCTAAATGAAGTACTAAATTTAGTTATAAAGTGTATCAATGCTATTAAAGCAAGTGCCAAATGTGAACGTCTCTTCAAGTTATTTTATGGAGAACAAAATGAAAACCATGTGAGACTTATATTTCACACTAAAGTAAGATAGCTGTCGAAAGGAAACTGCTTGAAAAGATTTATGGACCTATTTGATACTCTTAGTGATTTTTTAAGCGGCAAACCTGAAATGAAAAATCTGTTAAATAAATAAATCTGGTTGATGGTAAGGCACTTGTGAGTTATTTAGCCGATATCTTTGAAAAGCTAAATATATAAAATAAACAACTTCAAGGAACAAATAAAACTCTTGTCGATGCAAAAGCGAAGCTATTTGGTTGTATTACCTTTATTGAATTATGTCAGACATATATTTACAACAAAAATTTTGAAAAGTTTCATTGGCTCCAAAGATGTGAAGTGACTGATAGCACTGTATATTATAGATGTCGATCATCTGAAAATTTTATCGCCTGATTTAAAATAAAGATTTTTTTGATTTGAAACAAACTGATTTCGCAACCTGGATGATGCAGGCAATGTTTGTGGATTTGTCTGATATTTCAAATATGCAGTATCAAGAAAACTCGCAGAAATGCAAAATGGTGAGTCAATTAAAACTTTATTTAATATAAAAGGAGCGATGGCATGGCTTTGTGAGGAAGCCGAAATCAAATATCCAAATGCAACCAAATGTGCAAGAGAACTATTGTTACCGTTCCCATCTTCATATGTAGCTGAATGCGGATTTAGTGCCATAAATGATTTGCTGCTAAAAAAAAAAAAAAGTCGGCTGGATATAACAAAACGGGGAGACTTGAGATTGAAGTTAACTAAATTGGTACCTGACGTAAAATCTCTTTGCAGCAAGTATCAAGCACAAGGATCTCACTAAATTTAAATAATAAATAATTACTAATAATTAAAATAATATAGAAACATCTTTCATTAAAATTATTTTGTACCTGAATTTCAGTTCTCCATTATATGTTTTGAAAATGTACTTACTGTGTTTGCTCAATATTTTCCTAGTCATTTCTTCCTAAACCCTATTATTCAAGTTTCTTTAGTGAACATTTAATTTTTGAATATTAAAAATTATGTATATGTTGGGGACAAACTACTGAGCGTAATCTTGCCAAGAAATCAACATACAGCTGAAAGATGCTGGTGTTGACAGCGATGTTCTGTAAAGGATATGCAAAAAAAAAAAAATATGTTGGGGAAAGGGGGGGGGGGCATAAGAATTTTAGAAAGGCTTAGGTGGGACAGCACAAAAAAGGTTGGGAAACTCTGCTCTAGAGCCTCGTATAAATACATGCTCATTAACATCATTAAATGGTCTTCCGCCTATGTCAGCCTACCCATATCCTCTCTGAACGCAGATGTTCGCAGGTACGGCTTTACTAACCCTTCGAATACCACAATGCCACTTGGAGTGGCAGGCAGTTAACCGCCGAAATATTGACACTTTCACCAGACACTTATGGGGTATATTATTTGGAGATAATATTGAAAACACTTAATTACACCAGCAATTATATTGACATTATATGAATAGACACAGGTAAAAAATCATGTTCATTTTGAAGGTATTCGTTTGTGCATAGATCCTGTCATGGTTTAGGCAAGACTAAGAGGGCCTCTGCTTCGTGCAGTATTCCCACAGTGCCGTCGATATGTATCTCACCTTAGTGCAGTGTTCCCTCAGTACCGCCGATATGTGTCTCAGCTTAGTGGGGTATTCCCTCACTACCGTCGATATGTGTCTCAGCTTAGTACAGTATTCCCACAGTACCACGGATATGTGTCTCAGCTTCGTGTATTATTCCCACAGTACCGTCGATGTGTGTCTCAGCTTCGCGTAGAATTCCCACAGTACCACGGATACATGTCTCAGCTTCGTGCATTATTCCCACAGTACCGGCGATATGTGTCTCAGCTTAGTGCATTATTTCCACAGTACTGCCGATATGTGTCTCAGCTTAGTGCAGTATTCCCTCAGCACCACGGAATGTGTCTCAGCTTAGTGGGGTATTCCCTCAGTACCGCCAGTATGTGTCTCGGCTTAGTGGTGTATTCTCTCAGTATCGTCGATATGTGTCTCAGCTTAGTGCAGTATTTCCACAGTACTGCGGATATGTGTCTCAGCTTCGTGTATTATTCCCACAGTACTGTCGATGTGTGTCTCAGCTTCACGCAGAATTCCCACAGTACCACGGACACATATCTCAGCTTCGTGCATTATTCCCACAGTACCAGAGATATTTGTGTCAGCTTAGTGCATTATTCCCGCAGTACCGCCAGTATGTGTCTCAGCTTAGCATAATATTCCCACAGTACTGGCGATATATGTCTTAACTTAGTGCATTATTCCTACAGTACCGCCAATATGTGTCTCAGCTTAGTGTAATATTCCCACAGTACTGCCTATATGTGTTTCAGCTTAGTGCAATATTCCTACAGTACCGCCTTTTGTTTGCGGATGACCAAGCACTAATAGCAAAATCAGAAGCTGAATTACAAGACCACATGAATAGTCTAAACGAAATGTGTAGGGAACATAACATGAAAATTATTACAATCAAAACAGAGGTAATGACTATAACTAAAGAAGAATAAACAACAATTCACCTAAACGAACATCCCTTGAAACAAGTAAAGAGTTTCAAGTACCTAGGAAGTATAATATCATCAATGGCAAATCAGAAGACGAGATCGAAAATAGGTGCAATAAGGCAAACCAACTCACTGGACAAATGGCACCAATACTAAAGAACAAACATGTATCAATAACTACTAAGAAAGCACTTTACAACACAATCTTCCTAACAACTCTATGTTACTTATGCTAAACCTGGACAATGACAGAAAAAGAGAAAAGAAAAATCACAACAACAGAAATGAGGTTCTTGAGAAGAATACTCAATGTATCAAAAAGAGATAAGATCAGAAATGAAGAAATCAGGACTAAAGTGGGGATTATAGTTGCACTAGATTTTATTAGAAAGCAGCAAGTCAAATGGTTTGGCCATGCAAGTAGGTTACCAACTAACAGTATACCACAACAAGCAATGATGTACAGACAGATGGAGGCAGAGGAAGAGGCCGACCACGTAAACGATGAACGCAGGGAACAACAGAGTCCATGGGAATATCGATACATGAAGCCCATAAGCAGGCACTCTCCCGCTGTTTATACTTCACCTCGACACCGCAAGGTACAAGAGAAACATGATGAGATGAGACCGCCAATATGTGTCTCAGCTTAGTGCAATATTCCCACAGTACCGCCAATATGTGTCTCAGCTTAGTGCAGTATTCCCACAGTACCGCCAATTTGTGTCTCGGCCTAGTGCAATATTTCCGCAGTACCGGCGATATGCATTTCAACTTAATGCACTATTCTCGTAGGATCGGCGATGTGGGTCTAATCTTAGTGCAATAACCCCGCGAGAGTCCAGGCATGTGTATACTATAACAACTATTACTTTTATGGTAGGTTTTCACATTTGGAAATTTAGCCATTGCAGTGGCCTAAACGGCCTACTACTTAGTAACCCTTGTTTCATCATCATTCAGTGGCTTGCTCTAAGCAAATCTTTGCCCCAATGACAGTCTTTTGAAATGTCTCCCTGTCATAAGCAGCGGCCCGTAGCTGTCCCACTTTTGCTGTCATGTGCACATTATCTATCCCATCTTGAACCCAGCACCTGTGTGGGCTGACCTTCCTCTTCCCCGCTTCCGCAGTGCACATCCCTCCACGGTTGTAATTTCCAGATATTAATTTCTTTTTTTTTTTTTAAACTTAAAATCTTGAATTTGATAAATAAAAATTATATGTGCCAGCAAGAATATGGTGGTCGTGTGAGATGGCGAACAATGACCTCTACATTTGTCGGCATGCAGCATGATGATGATTATAATAAAATCTTCGAAAGTATTTCAGGATCCTTGCCGGAGCTACGGAGTTCGTGCACTGAGCTGAGTTTCTCCAGACTCAAGTTTGAGTTAGGAGAAGAACGGAGCATTTATGGGTTACACCCGTGTGCCGTGATGTTGGTCCATCGACTAAACTAAACTAAACTAAACTAAACTTCATAAAATGTCGTCCTGGTTTGGAACCGATGTAACCAGCATCACTCATTCCCCTGTGTTTGGGATGCTAAATGGGTACTGCACCTTGCTAACGAGGTATAACACGTAACTATCAATTGGGGAACTCTTTCAGGCCATCAGGACAATTAATAATTAAATACAAACGTATTTTTTGGCGCTCATAGAAGTAAGGAATAAGAATTGTCTAGTGCGTCCTCCAATCTCTAATACTTAACCCTACTTCTATAAGCGCCAAACAATACGTGTATATTTATTTATTTATTAACGAGGTATAACACACAATTTGTTCGGGGATTAATTTGTGAGTTAACACAGGTTTCAGCTCATTGCTTTCATGCTTATGTTTCAGAACGCGCATCCAGCGGCACAGTCTGCTGTTGCTGAATTGGAAAAAAAAGGAACCTAGCACTTTTTCGTCCTCGTCTTCTTCTTCTATCCCATGCCGTGTGGCGTTTGTGATCATGTCTGTGCACAGCCATCTGTATGTTGTGCTGCATTTCTATTACCGACTTCCCTCCATGCCAAGGTGTCAAACTGTCCAGCATCTTCTCTCTTGGTCTCCTTCGTCGTCTGGTCGTCTCCAACAGCCCCGTTGTGACGGCATACTCCAGGTTTTCGCTTATCACGACATGCCCACAGAATGCGGAGTGTCTACTTTGATGCGAGGTACCGGTTCTTTTTGTGTAACTTAACTTCGACTCATTTCAATAAATCTTCGTTGCTCTTTCAATCCTTCCACGATTACTCATAATATTTCTTTGAAACCACATTTCCGCAGATTTCATATAATTATTCTCCACGTGTCTGTTAATTGTCAGTGACTCGCTTCCGAAAAATTAGAAAGATTAAAAAAAAAGTAAAGTAAGAAGGGATGAAGGTAAGAAGTAAAGAAATATGAAAGAAATAAAATAAACAAAAGAAAGAAAGAAAGATAAAAATAGAAAAAGAACATGAACAGAAAAGACCAGAAAAGGAAAGAAGGAAATAAAGAAAGACAGACTGACAGACAGGCAGTCACAGACTTGAGAGACAGACAGACAGGCAGATAAAGAAAAACGAGACCGACAGACACACAGACAGACAGATAGACAGACGGGCAGGCAGTCAGTCAATGAATTGGGAGACAGATAGAACACAGGCCGTCATAGAACTGCGAGACAGATGCACAGACAGACAACCACAGAACTGCGAGACAGATTCACAGACAGACAACCACAAACCTGTGAGACAGATACAGAGGCAGCCACAGAACTGCGGGACAGACACACAGACAGCCACTGAACTGCGGGGTAGATACACAGACAGCCACAGAACTGCGGGACAGATACACAGACAGACAGCCACAGAACAGCGAGACAGATACACAGACAGCCAGCCACAGAACTGCGGGACAGATACACAGACAGACAGCCACAGAACTCCGAGACAGACACACAGACAGACAGCCACAGAACTACAAGACATATACACAGAAAGACAGCACTGAACTGGGAGACTGATACACAGACAGCCGGCCACAGAATTGCGAGACAGATACACAGACGGACAGCCACAGAACTGCGAGACAAATACACAAATAGACAGCCACTGAACAGCGAGCCTAGACTCGCCGACCTCTGCTCACCTTCATTCAATGTTTGAGAATAAGAAATCTAACTTTGTTCCATTTTTAGACCGAGAGCCACACAATTAACCCCTCGCCGCATATATCACCAGCTCAGGTCCCTCACGCGCAGGAGGAAAGCAAGCAACTTCTATAGAATCAATACTGATCCCTTCCGCACAAAGCAGCTGCAAACACTGATATCCATCCACATCATCATCCTGTGGTTTGTTCCGTGTTGGACTTTGCGTCCCCCTACTTCCTCCATAACAGTCTTTCGAAATTTCTGTCTAGCATAAGCCAGAAGTTCTGCCCCTATTACTGTCATACGTACATCTTCTTCTTCTTCTGCTACTTCTTCTTCTCTCCCTCCATTTACTTCAGTGAAGTGTTGGGCGAGGTGTAAAGGTTTTGTATGTGCTCTTTCTAATGCTCTTTGTAAGTTTGTATTCATATCTCTAAGGTTGTTAGTTCTTGATAACATCACTACATCTTTTACGTGGTCTACCCCTTGCTTTGAATCCATTATATTTCTTCAAAGTGGATATGTCTGGCAGATGGTACCACGGCAATCTTGTGAGGTGGCTAACCGTTTAATTTTTTTTTAGTAATGAAGTGCATGGCTGGTTTAAGATCTAGCCGTCTTCTAATTTCCTCATTCCTAATTCTATCTCTCATGGTTACTCCCGCAACTCTTCTAGGGCATCTCATCTCTGTTGTTATGCTTTTACGCTCGTTGTATAATTAAAGTTTAAATCCATCTAGTTTATTGACTTCGTCTTCTCCGCTTCCCAGATACAACCCCCCCCCCCCCCCCTTTTCCCCCCTTTCCATCAGTTATACTCTCTAGACTTTCATGTCGTTTAACATTTTTATGATCTGTATAAATGTAGTGGGAAACCCATTCTTTTATTATGTTGCACAATTCTTCGTGTTCAACACAGTCAAATGCCCTTGAGTAGTCTATACATCAAAAGTACAGATCTACTCATGAGAATTACAGAACACACCCATGTGAATGGTGGTTGTATCTAATATAAAACGGTTAAGTAGGTAAAGAACCTGCGACAGGTCTAGCACACCGGTAGGGAATTGACTTGGTCCCGAACAACACTGTTCACAAATCACAAGGTATTGAAGGAAAAGCGTTAGTCGCTGGAGCTGGAGTGTTAATTACACTTCACCACGACGCCCAACAGCATACGTGGAAGACAGAGACAACAACAACAACAACAACAACAACAACAACAACAACAACAGCAGCAGCAGCAATAGATCTACAGTGTTCTCTGCTTTTCAAAATAATTGTCCTCGTGTTAACTATATTGTCACGAATGCCTGTATTTCTTCTAAAGCCAGCTTGTGCTGTTTTTATGTTTTCTCATAAACTCTTAACACGGTTTTTCTTTTAATACCACGTTTTCCTCGCGTGATTTATCAAAACTGCTTTGTAATTGGTAGGCAAGTTCATGTTGCTTTTTGTCATCATTATTATCGTTCACTTTTGCCGTCAAGCGTCGTGGGGAGGAATAGTTGACATTCCAGCGCCCGATGGGTGGCACTGGATAATATCATTCTATGTCACTGTACAATAACCTCGATGTCGTCAGTGCATTTTCTTCTGGGGCGCCCTCTTGCTCTCGTACCAGATGTTCTTTGATGTAGCTTTGCTGTACCGTATGATTGTACTACCGGGAGATTCCCTGGTTTTACTTTAAGCCTACACTAATAGTGCTATCATTTATGGTGGTATGAGCCAAGACGTTTTCTTGATTTAATTCAAATAAAATGCTACTCCGTTTCTTCTCAGTTTACTCCACCAGAATGTATAAACATCCTTCCATTCTGTATTTCAAATGTTTGTGGCTACTCCATCTACGCTCAGCGATTCCTAGTATTTCAGTTGTAGATGTTTCTACTCCGCTGACATGTTGTTTCTCTTCTTTCGCAGCTCTTAATTCTGTGTATCTATTTTTAACTCTATGTTTGAGACAGGATCCTTCGTTGGCAAAACAAAATGCATGAATTCTATCATCACATTTGCTGGTACCAGTCTCTGTCGCACACTCTTTCTCAGTGGGTGTATAAGATCCACTTGGCCTTATTGTCTCAACAAGGAAGATTTCGTTTTCGTTTCTATGTTCTCCATAATCTCGTTGTCTTTACTCCTTTGGCAGTGACATCTCTGGTCGGTGACCAACCACTGTCTCCATAAAGAGATCGTCTACCTACAGTCGCGAACTTCAGACCTTAACCAGCAACTATCTGTCGTCTGCTGTCAAGTTCAATCCGTTACCTTGGCCAAGGCTGTCCGCAGGCTAATAGGAGGAAGAGGGAGTAAGCACATTACCTTTTCTTTGCTAGATCGTATGTATAGGGCGGAAGAACACGGCCTGGAGATAAAGATGCTGCAGGGAGTGACCAGATGATCAGGCCGACACT
The DNA here is from genome assembly GCA_014155875.1 of Cepaea nemoralis. NCBI lineage: Eukaryota > Metazoa > Mollusca > Gastropoda > Stylommatophora > Helicidae > Cepaea > Cepaea nemoralis. The sequence goes on from JACEFZ010026709.1 coordinate 342,678, forward strand.
CAGGACTCCGCGGAATGGCCAAGCAGACACAAAATCTGACTGCCACTGGTACCATGAGTATTGGGACTCTTCACTGGCTCTTGAAAATGAGGATGGAGCACGTGTGGGAATGTCCCGAGTGCTGTAATGTCGGTTCTTGACTCAATTCAACTCAGCTCCTTTGCTAGGTGATAACCCTTACCATACCACTGCAATAAAATAATGTTAACCCTTACCATACCACTGCTATTAAACAATGATAACCCTTACCATACCACTGCTATTAAACAGTGATAACCCTTACCATACCACTGCTATTAAACAATGTTAACCCTTACCATACATACCACTGGTATTAACCAGTCAAGAAAAGGGCCCTTAAAGACGTCCTAGGCGTATTTAGCATATGGTGACAGGCCCATATTTCTGTAGACCAATCGGCACTGGGGAGGGGGGATGATGTGGTGAATGTCGCTCCGGTCGCCTTCACTTTCCGAGATATTTCGTGGTGCCAATTGTAGAGTGTGCCGATGTGGGAGCCGAGGCAACTTTAAAAAAAAAAAACCACTTCGATGGGGATGCGAACCCACGACCACAGGCCCGGCAGATCAGTGTGCTAGCCACTGTGCTGCCCTGTCTCCCTGGCAGATACTAATCTTGTATTGTACATTTTCTCGACTTCGATGGAGATTCGAACACTTGACCACCGCACTGACAGACAAGTACTCTAGCCACTGTGCTGGCCTGGCTCCCTGACAGATACTAATCTTGTATTGTACCTGTTCTCTACTTCGATAGAGATTCGAACGCTTGACCGCCGCACTGACAGGCGAGTGATTTATCCACTGCACTACCTCGACACCCCTCATCTGTACTAATAGTGTCTTATTACCTGTTCTTCTCGGTCTCTAATGTACAAAAAATATATTCCATGTCCTGTTAAGTCCCAGCCTTTATTGAGTTGCTAGGCAATTTTACGTTCAGTAGTTTGCCATTGCTTTCTAAAAGAGAAGTCAACATTTATATCTAACTGACCGGTGTGTGAAGTGAACCCAGTACATCGCCATCAGCAGACAAAGTTAAGCTCGAGTGCGTTAAACCTCTCGTTCACGCCGATCTCCATGCCGTCATGCGTCCCAGAAAAATTTCCAGCTGGTCTCACAAAAATAATTGTTCTTCCATCCTAGCGCTGTCTTTCTGGAGGTGAAAGGTTCCATTCCTGAGTGGCCTACAGCTTCCTATTTTCATATTGTCTAGTGTGTCTTCTGAATTCTTCTCTGTTCCCTTGTCTTATATGAGTGTTAATCAATATCTTTGAATGAATATCTCATGTTCACACACATACTGATTTTCTAACTATTATTCCAATATTGTCCTGTCAGATTCTCTCCCAACCACTCAACAGTAATTGCACGAAACGGCGAAGTATAACACACACACATTGCAAGATTAATTTTAGACGGGATTAGTTCAGCTCATTAAAAGTTGATTAAAAAACATGCTCTGACAGAATTCATTTGTGTACTTTTTCCCCGCAATCACAATAGTGGCTTTAATTTACATTTTCAACTGTCGTTTGTCAGTTCCCAACGCTTGTTTCTCTCGACACATTTGACAGGTTAGAAAGGCGATTAATCCTTGGTATATCGCATCATGTCATCTCATCTTGTTCCTCTTGTACCTTGCGGTGTCGAGGGGAAGCATAAACAGCCGGAGAGTGCCCGTTTATGGGCTTTATATATCGAGAATACAATGGACTCTGTTATTCCCTCTGTCCATCAATTTTTGAATAGCCGATAAGAGGGCGAGTCAATAAGTAAGTCACACAGTTCTGTGGGATGGCAGGTAAATGTAGTTGGTGTTTTCTACAGGTGTAATTAGGTGACAGCAACATCGAACGTTAAATTCCCGTTCGTCATGTGACGCTGGGTGCCTCATACGCATTCGCAGCGCATAAACAAAATGGTGACTCTACTTACGGAGTGTACAACCAAAGAGCAACGTGGTGTTGTGCGTTTTTTGTGGGCAAAATGACTGCCTGCAAACGACATTCATAATGCTTCCTGTTTATGCTGACCGTAAAGCGGTGCATAGCTGGGTAGAAAAACTGTCTCAAGGACGCTCTAAAATTGTTGATGAAATCCGATCTGGTCGTCCGTTTGAGATTGCAATAGAAGCATCCATGCAGTGGGTGCAGGAGATGATTAGAGGTGACAGGCGAGTAACGATAGACTCTGCAGCATCTGCAATAGGGTGCTCACATGGTTCAGCATGCAATTCGAAGAAAACGTCCAGGCCTGCTGACTAGAGGGGTGTTTCTTCTTCATGACAATGCCAGACCACA
>JACEFZ010026709.1:350000-382500 GCA_014155875.1 Cepaea nemoralis
ATGGCATCATTCATGATGTTATAATGTTCCATGACATCATTCATGAAGTTATAATGTTCCATGGCATGGTTCATGAAGTTATAATGTTCCATGGCGTCATTCCTAATGTTATAACATTCCATGGCATCATTCATGATGTTATAATGTTCCATGGCATCATTCATGAAGTTATAATGTTCCATGGCATGGTTCATGAAGTTATACTGTTCCATGGCATCATTCATGATGTTATAATGTTTCATAGTATCATTTGTGATGTTGTAATGCTCCATGTAAAAATTCAGAAATAAACATCATAATAGGGGACTTCAATGCAAAAGTAGGAAATCACGGAGATAGATACACAGTAGGAAACTATGGTTTAGGAGAGAGAAATGAAAGAGGATACAGATACAACCTGAAATAGGGGAAGAACAATGCGGGTTTGTAGAAGGAAAGGGTACAGTAAATGCTGTGTATATTGTCACAAAATAAAACCTTGCGTTTACCCAGTTGATTATTATAGAGGCTTTCTGATAAAACGGACTATCTGCCAGCGACAACTATTTTAACTAACAGAGAAAACAAATCGGATGTCAGCCATCACATGTCGGGCAAAATTAACAGTTGCAGATGTGTAGGGGAAGTGAATGAGCTGAATCAAACATCGCTTTGACAGATTATAAACAAGTCGGATTGGAAGCGGAAGTACTCAGCTCGGAAGAAAACAGTCCGTCTGTCAATTCATAGTTTCCGGACGTAAAGAAGATTGGCAGCTTGTTGGGGAAAACTGTTGTTGGGATCATACAGTAACTCGTTAGTTTGTTGGGGGAGTCAAAACAACTGATGACCACTTTGACATTGATGGAGCCAGGGAAAATCGATTCTTGACAATGGATGATATGCTCAAATAACACCTGCAGGACATCAACCATGTCACGTGACCAATTTTAGGTTTTGCCAGAAAACCATGATGGGAGAGGACAGTTGAACTCAAACCTTGGATTTTAGTGGACGTGTTTCAGAACTGCGGTTCTGATTGGAAAATGTCTACCGTGTGCGAATTGAGTTAATTTAATTTTACACGTGCCTGTCATGGCAAGAGTGGATGTAATTTGATCTAACTGCAGTGTTGCCTAAGGTAGAACCTATTATAATTAGTTCTAATTAATATAGGCTGTAGCCTTGTTAAAACTAAAGTGTGATGATTAGCACTGTTAGTGGAAAACTAGCTAGAGTAGGGAAGTGATACTTGGCTCTGTTAGTTGAAAATAGATTAGTGAAGTGTTGATAAGCTTTACTAGTTGAGAATTGAGTAATGAGGGATAATTGAGATATTCCCGTAGGTGTCCCTGGTGGGCGGGGTTTCGCATTCTGTTTGTTGATTTTTTTTTCTTGCCTTGGCCTGATGATAACCTATGTGTTCAGTCATCTGTCTCTGACAGAGTAGGTTCACTGTATTTTCTGAGCGAGGCCGATGGCCACGATCATCTAATAAGAGATCAGTGACGGGGAGGCTATCACCAGTTGTTTGATTTATTTTACAGGTTCCTCTGGTTGGAATGAAGAACCCTGAACCACTAAAAATCCGATCCCGGATAAATTATGATGTAGAGAGATGGGCCAGCAACTTTACAACAGAGCTTATGCTAGAGGAAGATGATCAACATTGCTCAGTGGAGCTCAATGGTATATGTATCCTACAGGATAAATACCGAATGAGTTTAGGTCATACCAGTTTTAACACACCAGTAGTGATGGATATTCAGTTCACTTATGACTAGAACAAAAATAAAGGACTCTATTGGAGTATAGACAATAACTGTTTAATAGTGAGAACTAGAGAACATTTAGCAAGAGACAAAAAGTCCTGTTCATAGGACAGTGTTCCATGTTTGTTTCACCGCGCCGGAATTATGAAGCCGGAGTTTCTATAAACTGTTAGGAACAGTTGTGTTAGGAACAATAATAGTTTTTTCCACGGATTATATATTTACATGGGATTCAGATCTCATGGCCATTAGAGTTCCTGGAGGAGGACAATTCTGGAGAGAAGGATACGACTTCGGTGAGGTCTAATGTACTGACTCGTGTGATGTCGTGTAATCCTTGCCATGATGTGTGCACTATGATCCTGAACTTTGAAGGCTGACACATACAGTTATGTTATAATACACGACACACATTTTCTTCGCACACACGTCTCATATACGTCACACTTTTCTTTTAATAAATTAATCTTTATTAATTTTTAGAAGCAAGAGTTGTTGAGTATGTTGCGTTGGGGAAGTATGAGAGGGGGCATAGTACGACAGTGAGAGAGTGATAGGAAAAGGTGTCCACGGGCTGATGGAGTGTGTTGGACGGAAGCTGGTGGATTCTCCAGGATATTGATAGGGAAAAAATATTGTAATGTGGGTGTTGACTCTCTTCACTCCAGGGACGACACTTTATATGCTGCGAACAGTTATTGAACGTGCTATAGAAGTAAACAAGGATATACATCTTTGCTTTATTGACTATACAAAGGCTTTTGATAGCGTTAGACATGTCAGCATGGTGGATATGCTTGCAGATCTACAAATTGAAGGGAAATACATTAGACTTATAAAAAAACATATATTGGAAACAACAAGCTGCAATAAGGATTGATAATGAAGTGGGACAGTATCAGCCAATTAAGAGAGGTGTTAGGCAGGAATGTGTGATGTCTCCAGATCTTTTTTCCCTGTACAGTGAAAATATTTTCAGAAATGTAGAGGATATAAATGTAATCAGCATTGGAGGACTAAACATCAATAACATTAGATATGCAGATGATACATTATTAATTGCAGACAATAAGCAGGACCTGCAACAATTAGTAGATGCGGTTGTTGTACACAGTGAGCAACTGGGGTTAGAATTATATTGTAAAAAGACTCAGGTTATGGTCGTCAGTAGGAAGAAGTGCCACAATGTAATATACAAGTAAATGGAAATATTCTTCAACAAGTGAATCGGTACAATTATCTTGGAACAGTTAAAACATCTGATGGGAGATGCCTTGAAGAGATTAGAACAAGAATCGCCATGGCGAAAGTAGCCTTTAGAAAGATGAAAAACATTCTGACCAATAAGAAGATGTCAATTGAAACGAGAAAAAGAGTGTTGAGGGGATACATAGAGCCTGTTCTTTTGTATGGATGTGAAACGTGGACAATGAGCAGTCAAGCTGAAAAGCATCTGATGGCTGCAGAAATGTGGTTTCTGAGGAAAATGCAAAGAATACCATGGACAGACAGAAAAACCAATGACCAAGTACTACAGGAGACAAATGAGCATTGTAAACTGATTAGAGAAATTAGACGTAGACAGTCAACATCTTTTGGACATGTTATGAGAAGAAATGGATTGGAGAACTTAGTGACAACTGGCAAGATCGAGGGGAACAGACCAAGAGGAAGACCGAGAGGAAAATACCTGGATGGCTTGGCCACATGGCATGGACGAGACAGGAACACTGAGCTGATCCACGACACTGGTGATCGAGTGAAATGGCGAGTCATGACCGCCCACGCTTTCCCAATCACGCACATGATTGATTGATTGAATGCTCCATGGCATCACACATAATGTTGTAATGCTCCAGGCGTTCTTGCAGATTTTGGCGGCAACGTGATTGGCCATCGCCAACTTCTGTTTTTCGTGCGTGATCGTCCTCTGATGGCATCTTCGCGCAGAATAACGCTTTTGTGAAGGTCAGCATGGCTGAATGGATAAGATAACTTTCGTTCTTAAACATCCGGCGTGCTGATGCCGAAGTAGCTGAACCAGCTATATACCGGACAGTTGAACTAAAGTGTTGACGTGTTTGGACTACGCTTGAGTTCAAAGCGAGCGCAAAAAAAATAAATAAAATAAAATAAACGCCTTTTGTGAGTATTTTCAATGCTTGCGTTAGCACTCATGTGATGTTTGTGAGTCACGTTGTGAGTCATGTTTTATCCATGCCCCACGATTCGCTCATTACCAACATGAGCCTAACTTGACCACCTGTCAACCCAGTCATCCCTGAAGTGCTCACGAATCTATAAAAATATATGTCTAGCATCATATAACCAATATATCTTAACGCGTGAAAATAGTTCTTTACTTTTAGTTTAAGCACTGGTCTGGGGCAGACATAGGTGGCACTGTCCAGTCTGGTCTGTCGTGTAATGTTTTAATGCAGATAATGTTGCCTGTACTGTTACCTATTGCCCGGAAGTTTAGGTTTCCTGCTTACACCTTCCCCAGACTTATGTTGCCTTTCATGTTTAGTACTTTCAATTACAGATATAATGTCTGCATTTCAGAAAATGAAAAGTATCTTAGACAATAAGTCAAAGTCATTGAATATAAAAAAGAGAGTGCTTAAATGCTATATAGAACATGTTTTGCTGTATGGCAATGAATTTTGAAATGTAAATGAACAAATTAGGAATAACTTGGAAGTCACAGAGATGTGATTCCTGAGACGAATGTTGCGAATTCCTTGGATTGCCAGAGTACCTAACGACGACTGCATGAAAGAGGCTAATAAAACTATAACATTATATACAACAATAGGAAAGAGGCAAAGAGCTTTGTTTGGTCATGTGACGAGAAAAGAGGCATTGGGGAACATCGTGACGACTGGAAAGATCGAGGGGAAGAGAGGAAAAGACAGACCAAGAGAAATGAAGCTGGATGGATTGAGACGGTGGCAAGGAGGAATATCATCAGCAGAGTTGATCCAAAACACCAAAGACCGAGATCTGTGGAGAGACATGAACACCTACGCCAGCTGGTAGGGTACTTGATGATGATGACTAATGATGATACAATGTCTCTATTTCACCCCGTCTGTCGATATGTCCCATAGTTTTTATTTGCCTGTGCCTTATTATTATGTTGAGTATTTTTATGTGAGCCGGCTTCGTGGCTTAGAGGTTATGACTTTTCTCCGTAATCTCGTATACTCTCGTCGGTAACGTGATGACGGTTAGAATCAGCAGTGGTTCGAATCGCATCGGTAACTTGTGGGGTATGAGAGCCGGCCGCTCAGAAAGCAATGGCAAACTACTGAGCGTAATCTTGCCAAGAAATCAACATACAGCTGAAAGATGCTGGTGTTGACAGCGATGTCCTGTAAAGGATATGCACCAAAAAAAATCTTATGTGGAGTATTGTTATGTTGAATATTGTTATGTTGAGTGTTGTCATGTTGAGTGTTGTTATGATGAGTATTGTTATGTTGAGTTGAGTATTGTTATATAGGGTATTGTTATGTTGAGTGTTGTCATGTTGAGTGTTGTTATGATGAGTGATATAATGTTGAGTGTTGTTATGATGCGTGTTGTTATGTTGAGTATTGTCATGTTAAGTGTTATTTTGTTGAGTATTGTTATGTGGAGTATTGTTAGTTTAAGTATTGTTATGTCAAGTATTGTTAGTTTGAGTATTGTTATATTGAGTATTGTTATCTTGAGTATTGTTATCTTGAGTATATTTATGTCAAGTATTGTTATCTTGAGTATTTTTATGTCATGTATTGTTTGTTTGAGTATTTTTATGTTGAGTATTGTTATGTTGAGTATTGTTATGTTGAGTATTGTTATGTTGAGTATTGTTATGTTGAGTATTGTTATGTCAAGTATTGTTAGTTTGAGTATTGTTATGTTTATTCTTGTTATGTTGAGTATTATTATGTTGAGTATTGTTATGTGAGTTTTGTTATTTGAGTATTATTATGTTGCGTATTGTTACATTGTATATTGTTATGTTGAGTATTGTTGCGAGAGTCTTGTTATGTGAGTTTTGTTATATTGAGTATTAATATGTTGGGTATTGTTATGTTGAGTATTATTATGTTGCGTATTGTTACATTGTATATTGTTATGTTGAGTATTGTTGTGCGAGTCTTGTTATGTGAGTTTTGTTATGTTGAGTATTAATATGTTGAGGATTGTTACATTGTATATTGTTATGTTGAGTATTATTATGTTGCGTATTGTTACATTGTATATTGTTATGTTGAGTATTATTATGTTGCGTATTGTTACATTGTATATTGTTATGTTGAGTATTATTATGTTGCGTATTGTTACATTGTATATTGTTATGTTGAGTATTATTATGTTGCGTATTGTTACATTGTATATTGTTATGTTGAGTATTATTATGTTGCGTATTGTTACATTGTATATTGTTATGTTGAGTATTGTTGTGCGAGTCTTGTTATGTGAGTTTTGTTATGTTGAGTATTAATATGTTGCGTATTGTTACATTGTATATTGTTATGTTGAGTATTATTATGTTGCGTATTGTTACATTGTATATTGTTATGTTGAGTATTATTATGTTGCGTATTGTTACATTGTATATTGTTATGTTGAGTATTATTATGTTGCGTATTGTTACATTGTATATTGTTATGTTGAGTATTGTTGCGAGAGTCTTGTTATGTGAGTTTTGTTATATTGAGTATTAATATATTGGGTATTGTTATGTTGAGTATTATTATGTTGCGTATTGTTACATTGTATATTGTTATGCTGAGTATTGTTGTGCGAGTCTTGTTATGTGAGTTTTGTTATGTTGAGTATTAATATGTTGGGTATTGTTATGGTGAGTATTATTATGTTGTGTATTCTTATGTTGAGTATTGATATGTGAGTATTGTTATGTTGAGTATTGCTATGTGAGTATTTTTATGTTGAGTATTGTTATGTGGAGTATTGTCACGTTGAATATTGTTATGTTGAATATTGTTGTGATGAGTATTGTTATGTTGAGTATTATTATGTTGAGTAATCTAGTAGGAACTACCGCTGTCAATACCTCGACGTTTGTATTCTTCTGTGTCCACTATATTCTCAACATCCTCAAACATCATAAGTTTGCTGCCTCCAGTTCCTCATAATGTCGTTACTAATTGTCCATTTATTAATTATTGAATCCAGCTAGTTCTAAACATTTATCGTTAAAGCCCATATCTCAAATGCTCCCATGCTTATTCATTGTGCACATTTCTGAATCAGCTAACGGTACTGGCCATTCCTACATACATAAGTTTCTTTTCCGTATATCAGTTTGTACAAACTCTAATGTTTGGAGTCTATGGTTGTCTATAAATGCATTCTTCTATAAGAGAACTTTCCAGACAGATATTTCTCATGTGTGTACTAACCCATTTGATTCATTCATCCATCATGTGCCGTGCCATTTAGCGTGGGTGGTCATGATTCTCCATCTCACTCAATCACCAGAGTCGTGGATCAGCTCATTGTTCTTGTCTCGACCATACCACGTGGCCAAGCCATCCTGGTATTTACTTATCTGCCTCCCCCTTGTTCTATTCCCCCCAATCTTACCAGTTGTCACCAAATTTTCCAATTTATTTCTTCCCATAGCGTGACCAAACATGTTTGACTGTCTACGTTTAATTTCTCTAATCAGTGCACGATTTTCATTTGTTTCTTGCGGGACATGGTCATTGGTTTATGTGTCTGTCCATGGTATTCTTTGCATTTTCCACAGAAACCAAATTTCCACAGCAATCAGATGTTTTTCAGCTTGTCTGCTTATTGTCTACGTTTCTCATCCATACAAAAGTACATCTGATACCACACAACAAACACAACACGAACCCACCAGCTTAGATAATGACTAAAGAAACGCCCATGGGGTACTGTAACTAACTCTTCTATCCCAAAGTATATCATCTTCTTTTCGCTTATTTTATTATTGCAGATTACCCATTGACTTTCATTTTGTTACATTTTAAATTTCCAACAAAATGTAGCATTTAGCCGTATTTCAAATCCGTAACTTGCAATGGGTAAATAATGAAGGCCACTTTTCTTTCCAAATCACATATTTCAGCGACCATCGCTGTCAGCACATTCATTATACCTCATCGACACGTCGTCAATATTGCAACATATTCTCTTCAACGCTTCATGTGTAGTATCTAATCGTCATGCAACTATTCATCTCCAGTCCTTACTGTCACCATTATATAAAAATGCTATGCAGACATTTAGAAAACATTTACTATTGACTTGATTCGACCGTTCAATTTGAATCCCCCACAAGAGCGCTGCGCCAAGTTATTTAACGTTGCGAAACTCACCATCGTGATTCTATGATGTGAATGTCGTCAAATTGCACAATTCGGGAACGTTTTTAAACGAAAAGCTAACACCAGATACGATTTCTACCAAATCACTGAAATTTACTTTTCTTGCCAGTAACAATTCATGTAATCTCATTGAACAACTTGGCTGATTTCTAAGCAAGGCGTAGAGAAAGTATTCTGTAATGGATTTCTTGCGAGCCACTTCACTTTTGTTGTCCGTGACGGTTAAAGCTTATTTATGGTAAGTAAGAGATGTAGGCATCCATTTTATACCGGGTTGTCTTAGGAACACTGGTAAATTTAATAAGAAATGTCGAAACCACCCTGATGAGAATCGATCCCTTGACCACGATTGCGACAGGTGAGCGTCAAACCACTATACCACAACGACTCTTTTATTTATAGGATCAAGCTTTATTAAACATAGCGGATGCGTTAGCAAAGTTGATACGGAATTGCACTGATAATGCCATGAAAACGGTCGGTTCGATGCCTAGGCTCGTCGTCTGCTAAGTGAGGGAAGATATACCACCTATTCCTGTGTGTATTCAGGCTTACACGGTGTGATTGTGCTATATTACCACAGAAAACTGCTTTAATACACATTAAAACAAATTAAACACGAAACTGCCTGGGAGGAGCGTCTGACCTAGTGGGTAGAACTTCAATCTTCCAGTCAGGAAAACCCTATTCGAATCCTGGAAATTAAGTCGTATATGTACTTAATGTACACATTTCATAGCGTATGATAATAACTCGTTCCCTGCTCAAGGATGTCCCAGCAGTTAATATTCGCTTCTAGTTTTCAGTGTAGCTTGCATAGAGGAAATCTACCACACGTCATGTGGGGGAGCGTGTTAACACATAATGAAACGATCAAATGTATACAGCAGTTTTGTAATACCAGATCTGAACGTCGAAGAGAACTGGCCCACAAATAGTATCTTGTCCCGGAACTGAAATACTTTGGCCCAATAATCGCGCAGTGGTTTAGAAAGAACATTAATGGATAGCATGGTTCCCGGGAACAGAAGCCAGGGTCGACCGGTACGACATGGGATGCAGGACATTAAAGACAACTCGACTATGTTCTTCAAATGATTGGCTAAATAATAATGAATATATAGCAGTTGACATATATGTATACTTAAGATTAAGTCTGAATAAGCATATTACTGCCGGGGAAGAGTGTATGTCCGAGCGACCAGAACGTCATTATACCATTCAGGAGACCCGTGAAAGAATTCTCAATAAAGTGGCGTATTTGTTTTTTCTGTGGGAGGCAAACATACAATTCTAACCTGCATAGTTAGTCGCGACTGCCTTAAGCCAGGTTTAACTCCTTCTGTCCTACATCGCAAGGTACTTTAGGCATTAATGATAGGTTTACTGCCTGGGAAATGCAGATAGTAGTTGGAAAGGGGGGGGGGGTGTGAGCCGCTACAATTATGGAATGCTAACTTCTGTATCCCAAGTCGCGGTAGCGGGCTGACTGGCACGTTTGTCTGCCGGGGCGGAGGTCATATGTTTGAATCTCCATCGAAGCTAATTTTGTTTTGGGTATGGAACTGGGCTTCCATGTTAATGCAGCAAGTAATCGGCACTAGGAAATACGCCGGGGCGTAAAGGCGGTGGGCATGATATCGACCACATAGCGCAAGCAGTGTCGATTGGTCTGTAAGGTATGAGGCTGGCACCATGTACCCGGCACTTCTAGAGGCGCGTAACAGAGTTCTCTACTCTTTGTCTGTACCAAGACACACTAAAGCAGTGGTTCTCAACCTTGTATGGCCCATGCACCTCTTCACCATATTTTCAGAATATCACCCCCCCCCCCCCCTTTCGTATTTCCTCCCTGTAAATCCACTTCCTCCCGCCCCTACACAGTATACTTAAAAATGGAAGCTAAATTTAATAACACATACTAGCACAAGTCTAGACGTCTACATAAAACGTGATTTGCAGGTCTACTTACGTTATAAAACTAATTTCTTAAGGGCGAGAAGTACAGAACCGTAAAGTATGGAGGGAAAAACAATATCAAGTAATCGGTTCTTGTATTAACGTGATCTTGAAATACTCTTAATTCTCCTCTGGAAACCCTAAAATCCCCCCCCCCACCCCCCGTGGGTGGGGGTGGGAGAAATTCCCCTCTGGTTGAGAACCACTGCACTAGAGCCTGGGAAGGCATGATTGTAGTGCTCAGATTTTTTGTGCCAACTCTTTTAACAGAATCAGTGATCAACAAAAACTAGGTTTGGACCTAACCAAAATGGATGGCGGAAAATGGGAAGCAGGGATGTGTCACTGTTATGACTTAAAAGTGTTTAATATGGTAGCAGAAATGTTGTATTATATATCAAATTAAAGTGGGTTGCTTAGAAAAAACTACAGTACATAAGGCTATGGCAGATGCGGGAAGTCGATAAAGCATGGCACTAAATCAGTTTAATGGAATTTTTTGGTCAAACTTTTTAGCAATAGGTCGGCGTGATTGAGAGGTTTAAGTGCTTAAACTTTCTCTTCTGACGCTACGTAGTGAGCTCGTATCACACATGAGTCAGTTGGACATAAATGTTGATTTCCGGTCCTTGAATTGGGAAAATAAATTACAAGTACCTCAGAAGTAGGAGAGGGTTTGCCTAATGGCGAGGGGCAAAGGTCATATTGGAAAGCTAACCCTCACGCAACATCAGTGCACCCAGTAGCAGTAGCAATTACTAGCAGACGTAGTACGTGTGTTGGCTGGGGTCAAGTTCAAAGCCCACAAATGCAAATTAAAATGAAAATGAACAAAGCTTTCGTGCGTGGTGATTCCGTGCCATCTCTTGTGTCCCTGCTACAGTTTACTCTCTAGTTGCAATCTTTGATCTCACTGCAATCACGTGATTGTGCATGCTCCTCTTGGGCTAATTAATATGTATACAACTTCCGTCTGACTGTATCCTGTGATTGATTTTGTGTCGTTTTTTTTTCTGCTTGTAAAAATCAACATTGTTTGTTCTGATAGCTATGTAATGAAAGGACTCAAGGTAAGAAATGTTTGAAGGGAAATTAAAGTGTGGAGACAGACAGACAGACAGACAGACAGACAGACAGACAGACAGACAGACAGACAGACAGACAGACAGACAGACAGACAGACAGACAGACAGACAGACAGACAGACAGACAGACAGACAGACAGACAGACAGACAGACAGACAGACAGACAGACAGACAGACAGACAGACAGACAGACAGACAGACAGACAGACAGACAGACAGACAGACAGACAGACAGACAGACAGACAGACAGACAGACAGACAGACAGACAGACAGACAGACAGACAGACAGACAGACAGACAGACAGACAGACAGACAGACAGACAGACAGACAGACAGACAGACAGACAGACAGACAGACAGACAGACAGACAGACAGACAGACAGAACTTTAAGAGGGTGAGAGAAAAATTAAAGACAAAAAATACATTAGAAAACATAGGGTGATTAAGAAAGATTAATTGAAAAAAAATATAATAAGATTAGTGTGACAGATAGTGATAGATAAAGATTAAATAAGAAATGTACCAGCTTTAGATGGGCAGAAAGTGACAAGGGAAGATTAATTTTTTTTAAATCTAGTAAAATAATAATAATAATAATAATAATAATAATAATAATAATAATAATAATAATACTAATAATAATAATATAGAAATATTGATACATGAAGCCCATAAGCGGGCACTCTCCCGCTGTTTATACTTCACCCCGACACCGCAAGGTACAAGAGGAACATGACGAGATGACATAAGATGAGATGAATAATAATAATAATAATAATAATAATCATAATAATAATCATAACAGATGGTTATATAAAAGATTTAATAGAACATGTAACAATATGATGTCGACAGATGTTACGTTTTATTATAGAAAAAAGCAATAATTATTTACGCCTCTGCCTTCCCCTTATCCTCTACCCCTGGATCATGCCAGTTGTCACCAAGTTCTTCAATTTATTTCTTCTCATAACGTGACCGTACCGCATCCTTTTGGTCTATAATAATATCAGCCGCCTGGCTGCTCTATTGAGTGGTGAGATCGAATACCTTGATGCCTGGATTCATAATAATATCAGCCGCCTGGCTGCTCTATGAGAGAGAGAGAGAGAGAGAGAGAGAGAGAGAGAGAGAGAGAGAGAGAGAGAGAGAGAGAGAGAGAGAGAGAGAGAGAGAGAGAGAGAGAGAGAGAGAGAGAGAGAGAGAGAGAGAGATTGTAGTATGTCAAAAAGATGGACTGTTCATAATGTGAGTGAAGACCACTAAGCACTCGGAACACTGTGGACATTGAGGGAGCGTTTAGCAACACTGAGTTACAGATAGTGACCCAGCTGGCTGCGGAGGTTTGTTTCGTGTGTGTACTTCGGGAATACACTTTATGTCAGCAGCCGCCGTGAGTTTGCCTCGGTCCATTCGTCTCAACAACTGCCAGACTACTGTGTCTGTCTCTGTGGTGAAGTGGTCAAGCCGTCTTCTTCGCGCTCTGAAGGTTGTGCGTTCGATTCCAGGCTACGTCTTTCGGTCCACGAGTGCATTTTTATCGGAGACTAGTCGTCGCTGGAGCTACGGAGTTCGTGTTTTGTGCAACGCTTTCGGCAGCCCGCGATCGGAAAAAGACAGAGTCATATGTGATAAAACCAGGTGCAATGAAGTCGATCCTCTCGACTTTTAAGCGATTTTTGTGTGTCTGTTATTGTTTTATGCAAGTTTTCATTCAAGTTATAACCTACCCACATCTCTCAGACCTACATAGTCGCCTTTCGGCAATGCTAAAATCAGATATGCTGACCTTTGAGGTGCATAACTAACTAATTGTGACACACCTGCCTAGAAATAGGAACCAGAATAAGAAAATTCTATCCTCATATATTTCACCGTATTCACTCCAGTCTACTGCCGAAGATATATTTAGTTTCATTCTACTCATTTGTTCTTTATTTTTGGACCATCGCTTTATGATTTGCCACGATTATCGCCTCCAGCAATTGCATTTATCCCACCACCTTTGTCATCTATTTGACCTCTACCTTAAATGACGCCTATAAATAATTCTACATTCAGGAGTGTACTATTGCACATGCGTCAGTCACGTACAACAAATGATGTCAGCTGTTAGTTTTAATGAACTAACTGTCTTTTACATTTACACAACTACACATGAAGAAAACTCGCGTCACAACGTCCCACAGTATTGTCTATTTAAAAAAAACTGCATCTAATTCAGGATTGTTGTTTGTAAACACAACACCGCTTGTCAACAATCAAATGCTTAGAACTGATCTTCTCCCTATTTCAGAAATTCAATTGCAGGTTAGCTAATGTTAAGAAACACGCAATTTTCTTTTTATTGATTACACACACGTACTATCGCAGCGTACATAAATAAGTATGGATTGTTTGAGCAAGGCTGTCTACGTATTCTGTTGCAGCGATCACGAGCAATATAGAATTTTCAATACCCGAAATTCACTGCTGACTTCATTTAGAACTGATAGCAATAATAGAATTGCTATTTTGAAATGTCAATGACGCGTTGAGATATTTAAGCTTGCAGTCCGTCCGTTTAAGATACTTTTCTGGGTGACGTGTACTGAGGGTGAGCCAGAAAATGTGTCATTTCACTGAAATAACACATTTGCTCTTGCTAGCACCATCTTTATATGTCTTGTACGGTTATTGTATAGTTACAGAAACGAAACACTAATGCGAAACACTAAGCTACCTCCTGTTAAAAGTTGAGACATACTTAACACGGAAACGTGCACATACCTTAAAACGGACTCCATAAAGGTGAATATAAATCACAGAGTGAAAATAACCCAAAACAAGAGACAATTAAAAATATATAATAATAATATAATACAATGAAAATAAGTATTCTAGAACACAACAAACGACGTTTCGATTATATAAATCTTCATCGGGGACGTGACAACACAAACAGATCTAAAGAAGACATAAAATTATAAAATAATATTAAAACACATTTCCTTCGTTGTCAAGAAGGAACGAAAGTTGGATTCCGTTAGGTTTTGAAAGGTGCTATTTTTGTTACAAAGGTTGAGTCCAGTTCAGCTGTAAAAGTGCTACATAAGAAATGTGTGGCCAAAGGTGTGCAAACATTCAGATATGAATATACAGAGGGGAGTCAGGAGAGTTACAAGTTGCATCCACAACAGCATTGATTCCCTCAATGACAAACCACTGAACGAAAACATGCCCCTTAGCAGGAATCTGCGATGTATCTGTGATGTGACAGAGTCGCCACATTGTGTAGGCTGGTGATGTGACAGAATGGTCACATTGAGTACCCTGGAGATGTGACAGAGTCGCCACATTGTGTAGGCTGGTGATTTGACACAGTCACCACATTGTGTAGGCTGGAGATTATGACAACGGCCACACTACTGAAAATCCTTTAATCCCTACATCCTGCACAACACGATTAGGAAGGAACTAGAGCAGTGGTTCTCAGTCTTGTTTGGCCCGTGCACCGTTGCACCATATGTCAGAATATCACTCCCTCCTTTACAGCGAACGAAAGAAGAAGAATTCCTCCCGTTACAAAATTGTCAATCGAAAGGTGCCTTTTTATATTCACAATATTTTTTTAACACACCCTATTAATCTTATTTCAATAAACAAACAGTTAAAACGTCAAAGAATTGTCACTTAATAAGATATTGTGCCTGAAGCCATTTTGAGTCTGCCCATCTTTGTTCTTAATTCCCCCCCCCCCCCCCTGGAAACTCTAAAATTCCCCCCCCCCCCCCCCCCCCCCGTTGGAAGTCCAGGACAATTTTGGGGGCCCGTGGGTGGGTGGGGGGGGAGGGAACTCGACAGGGATTCTTACACATGACCACAAGACACGCAAGTGTGCTAGCCTTTGCGCTACCGGGGATCTCAATGACCTAGTAGGGCAATAGGGAAATTCACAAACCAGATAATTAAACAAACCAGGATACAACCGATGACTAAACCCTTAGGATGAGGTAGATAATTAAACACATCAGAATAAGGCAGATAATTAAAACATCATTATTCAGCAAATGACTAAAGAGTATGGCGTAAGAAATAATATTAAGCGCATCAGGATAAGAAAGATAATTAAACACATCAGTATACGTCAGATGACTAAACACAATCAGGGTAATTTTTACGGCAGATGAATAAAAGCATCAGGATAAGAAAGATAGTTAAACACATGAGGATTAGATAGATAACGTAACACATCAGGACAAGAATGTGATCATTGTTTGATACGTAGAACAGAGTGTCTGGAGAAAGTGATAACTGAAAGGCGAGAGATCGACAAGGTGGAATGAAAGATCGCTAGTGGTAAACAGTACAACGAATACAGTGAGCGGTTGTGGGGATACATGGCTGTATGTGCTACCTGGCTTGATACATTATATGTAAGTGTTTGTGTGAGTGTATACCTGTGCATGAGTGCGCTCTTGTGCGCGTGCACCCCTGCTTGCCTCCCAGCTTGGATGCGTGCATGTGTTCTTGTGTTTATGTCTCTCTCTGTAATACATATGCCTGCCTGCCTGCCTGCCTGCCTGCCTGCCTGCCTGCCTGTCTGTCTGTCTGTCTGTCTGTCTGCCTGCCTGCCTGCCTGCCTGCCTGCCTGCCTGCCTGTCTGTCTGTCTGTCTGTCTGTCTGTCTGTCTGTCTGTCTGTCTGTTGAGATTTGTTGTGGTTACGCTCGCTCACTGTGAACCCAAGCATAGTCTACACACATGCTACTACTTAATATGCACTGGACTGATTGTTTGCGTGTGGATTATCAGGCGAACCCACTCCGACTTCTGAGGTACTTGTAGTTTACGTCCCCAAGTCAAGGACGAGAAGTCAACACTTTAGTCCAACTGACCGGTGTAAATGTGATAAGATGATTGACACACACACACAGACTTGATTTGCAACACGTTTCTATTTCCCAGCTGGTGTACAACTTGAGCCGAGAGGTGGCTGTCTATTGCTGTTTGAGTATGGGCATCGGTGGCGTCAGTGACTCTTATGTGCTGAGGGACGAACTCCGTTACTCCGGCTCCAAGGTGTTTGATCTTGTTCTCGTCAGCAAAAGAAGACTGATGCCACTTATATTAAGGTAACAGTTTATATCTTATTCTGTTACGCTAAATAACAAGTCTCATGCCAGTTATAATTATAATATATGTTTAGGCATATACGAGGGAAACTTTTTAAGTAAGTCACAAATAGCTGTAGAAAAATATATAAATATGATAACAACGTGAAACAAGTTTATTTTTATACATACATTGTCCCTTTATTTCCCAACATAATTTCCACCAACATTGATGCCCTTATCCCATCGTTTTATCAGTCCTCCCAAACCGGCTGCATATAACTGCGTGCTTTGTTTCTTGTTATCCACGTTTTCACTTCACAATCAACTTCGCGAAATGTTTCCCGCCAAGGTGGGTTTTCAGTGGACCAAACAGGTGGAAATCGCTAGGGGCTAAGTCGGGGCTGGAAGGTGGCTGTTCCAAAACTTCCCACCTTAGTTGGTTAATTGAATGTGAAGTGAAAACATGATTTGAAAAACATAGCACGCAGTTCTATGCAGCCGGTTTTGGAGAACTGATAAAACGATGGGATAAGTGCATCAATGTTGGTGCAAATTATGTTGAGAAGTAAAGATACATTGTATGTATAAAAGTACACTGGTTTCAAGTTTTTATCATATTTAGTTATTTTTCTACAGCCATTTGTGACTTACTTATAGACTTACCCTCGTATAAATATAGGTATATATTTATAAGTAATATATTTTACAGGAGCCGAGGTACAAGCTTGGCTAGATGCCTGGCAGCACGTTAGTCGGTTGGTTGGATTTGGCATTTGGATGGATATATACAATTGGCATGGGCTCTCTGGTCCACCCAGGCTAAAATAGGTGCCAGGAAATTAGGAAGTAATGGCGGCCGGCATAATACTGACTACATCACCCAAAGAGAGACGACTGCTCTATACAATTATGGGTCTAGCACCAAATCCCTAAGGCGCCTTCAGTCGTGTAAAATGTCCTTGTCTTTTACTGTTTATGTAAGCCACCGCAGCGCTGTGGCTAGACGCAATGCAAACAATATAAGATAACACAACGTAATACAGCTTTACAGAACAGAATTACGAAACATACTGGGCGTTGCGGCGACTTGCCTTCATCAGCAAACAAATACATACACGAAACACAACATATAGTCACGGAGAAGAGCCTCCGGTGACTACATCAAGGCATAAGGACGAGAAGAGAAGAATAAAAAGATGAAACAATGAGAGCAATGAAGAGAACATGAAAACAAAAAAATACTACTTATCTCAGAATCTTAGGCCGTAATACCAACATGAATGTCACCTTTATCCTCTTTTATACATAACCGTGGGAGTCTGTGGGTCATGGGGACCGGGGTAGGGGATGATACCGGGGTAGTGGGTGGTAACGGTTCAGTGAAAATCCCAAGTAAATGAGTGGAAGTGGTACATGAAAAAAGGAGCAGTGAATGGGTTGGCCATATCGGACGAATATTAAAGAGCAATGATGGGTGTAATGGTCGTTAGGCTGGAATCAGCATAGTGGCGGTAATTTTAACAATGGCCTAGACCAGGTTAATCCAGCCTAAAACAGGTACCAGGACATTCTTTTGAAGTACAGGCCGCCGTTGTGATACTCACCACATCACCCATCGAACGCCGAACGGCCTTTTAAATGTGGGACCAGCACTAGATGACGTATGCGGCTTCCGGTATTCTCAATGGTCCTTTACTTACATTGGATCTTGTTCTACAATGCAAAAGAAGACTGGCGCCTCTTATAAGAAGGCAGCACCTTAAATATGCGATTTGTATTCCTGTAATATTAGCAACTGTGGTGTAGTGATTAATGTCCCTGTTCACCAAGAGAATGGTAAGGGGTCAATCGCCAGCTGAGGAAAAATTCGTTTTCCGACCAGTATAGAACGGGGTCCTGTCCAACTTTTAAATCTTGGTGTCAGAAAACATTGCCAATTGTCTAGGAATTTTCTGGGAGGGAAAGAAGGCGAGGAACGGAACTGATCACCCCATCTCATTAAGCCGTGACCTAATATGTGCGTCGAATTCGCATCAAGGCGGTTTTGTAACATGTTATTTTAAAACAAATGTTGAGATCCGATGTTGCGTGGTTTGTTAGTCCTAATTCATACTGGTTTTATTGGTTCCGCTCTGTTTGTCGGATAAAGCCAGGAGTTCCTCTGTTAGTTGTTATTTAAATATGCGAAGGCCTAACACTTCACTACAACTAAAGTTGTTCGGGATTGAGCCCAGACCATTCTATGGACTGACAGAGGCACTAACCACCACTACGCCACTGTGTCCTTACTAACGTTTTTTTTTTTTTTTGCATATCCTTTTTCACAGGACATCGCAGTCAACACCAGCATTTCTGCCGGTGTGATCGCTTGACACGTTTACGTTCAGTAGTTTGCCATTGCTTTCTGAACGACCGGCACCGGTACCAACGCAAAACCAACGCAATGCGGTCTTCTGCCAAATTGCGCGTAGCTGTGTTTCGAACGTGGATATATGGGATTACGAACCGCGTCCGTAAGGTCTTCGCCACGGAGTCCGACAATTACTAACAATGGTTCATTAATTTTTATTGTTTTGTTATGATTCCTGTCTTTATAACTATATTAATGTTATAAATTCTTGATCTCTGTGACTTAGGGATAGTGAACGCAATTTCACAACCCCAACATACCGGGTTAGAAGTCAGCCGCAAGCGATTTGGGAATTTATATATTTGCGTCGATTTTCACAATGTTATGAGCGTCGGCAAACAGAAGGCAATGAGTTACCACTGAACGTAAACTTGCATACAACATCACAAACAGCCAGTAGGTTTTGGGGGTTGATTGCAACGTCCTGTAAACGACATGCAGCTAACTTAGACTTCTTATACAAAGAATGTTTAAAAATTATAACCACACACACGCACACACACACACTTACACGCACACGCACACACACACAAACACACACACACACTCACTCACACACACACACTCACACACACACCAACATACACTGAGAGGGCTGAATGGTCTCGAGGTATGGTGTCCGTCTCGAGTGATGGAGGTCCCCGGTTCAAGTCCAGGTGAGGGTCGGGTTTATTTCACATGTACTTCTAGTAACGAAATTTCCCCTGGTCTCTGGGTAGTGAGATCGGACGCCCGTGTGTATTGTTGCGCACGTAAAAAATCCCCTGGCAGTTGGAAATCGAAAAAGAGTAGCCTAACGGCGCTGACCGGGTAAAATTTTGAGGTAAAAATCTACCCAAAGTATTTCAGGATCCTCGTCGGTGCTACGGAGTTCGTGCACTGAGCTGAGATTTACCGGACTCAAGTTATCCGTGGACTAAATTAAACTAAATTAAACTAAACAGAGAGAGAGAGAGTGTGTGTGTGTGAGAGAGAGAGAGAGAGAGAAAGAGAGAGAGAGAGAGAGAGAGAGAAAGAGAGAGAGAGAGAGAGAGAGAGAGAGAGAGAGAGAGAGAGAGAGAGAGAGCAAAACAAAAGTTTAATACCGCGGCTCCGTAGCTTTACTGTATTAAAATACAAATAAAATAAAGGCACGCCCCGTAGCAGGAAACTGCCGTATGTTTGTGAAGTTCTAGAACAAACACATGTTGTAGGCCGGAGTGCACGGAGGTAAAGGTTGGCAGTCTCACGTATCCGTCCGTGACCCAGTCCTACATAAATGTGATGGTTTTAAGACTTCACATACCCACAGCTGCTCCTCTTACGGGACTTGTCTGGCTGTACTTAACCTATGCTATTGCCATCTGCGTTTACATTCTCGTGTTCTTTCTATCGTTCACAGCAAGCGATTGAAGGAAGAAGAACGGGAGGACTACGAGAAGTTATACAGAATCTTTGTCAGTTGCTTGGAGATGCTGCAGGTGGAATTCATCCGCTCCATGGCGCTCCAATCCATGTTTCCGTTGTGGGACAGTAAGCATTTGGCAGACATTAGCTATCCTTCTTGGTCTAATTCTTGCGATACCTAACCATGTATAGTTAGTTAGTTGTCAAATGGACATCGGACCATTCAGTCCATAAGTGCTCGGATCCCCTCTTCAATATCTTCCTCGGCGTATAGCTGTCAAGGACACTAATTATGTGATGGTTGGCTAATCTTATTTGTCTCACTGCATAGCGCTCCTGTCTGGCTTCACTTCGTGTCACTTGATGTTCATGCAGTCTGACCAAGGTTACGAATTCGCAGTCATCTCTTGATTCGTTGAATTGTCATGCCAGCTTGACGGCATTGATTTTACCAGCCGGATCCATTCCTTGTCCTCTTTCTACATTAAAGCCCATCAGCTTGCTCATTTCCTCTTACACTCGTGTGTCCTGGCAGAAAAACACACCTGATTTGTATTAGGTTTGACCTTCTCAGAGACCCCATCCACACCCTTCGAGAAAATCATGACCTTGCATGAGTATGAGAAACCATGTGTGAGTGTAAGAAACCATTTTTGCGCGTTAACCATGCATTTAAAAATGTAAATGAAAATATATAAGCTAACAGTTGTTGGTTAAGACTGTCCTATAAGGGATGTATGGATGAAATCATGTTTAAATGGAAGGAGATAAGGGCAGAATGCTAGA
This sequence comes from Cepaea nemoralis, assembly GCA_014155875.1. Taxonomy (NCBI): domain Eukaryota; kingdom Metazoa; phylum Mollusca; class Gastropoda; order Stylommatophora; family Helicidae; genus Cepaea; species Cepaea nemoralis. The sequence goes on from JACEFZ010026709.1 coordinate 370,852, forward strand.
CGCGTCTGCGTGGCCAATTCATACAAGTTAATTGCAAATTCTTTACAGTTCGTCGCAGTCAACACCAGCATTTTTGGCTGTTGTTATTTCGTTGCAAGTTTACGTTTTGCAATTTGCCACTTTTTCTGAACGATTGGCACTCATACCATTGTATTAAAACCAGCGCAAGGGGATTTGCTTGCAAATCTCCCGCTGCTGTGTTTCGTACACGGTATGCAGAATTGCGAATTGCATCCGTAACCCCTTCCCCATAACGGGCCCTAGAAAAATAAAGCGCTTTCGTCAGCATCATGTAGCGGGTCGTTTGCTGAACGTCGCTCTCATCACGGCCCAACAAAATTATGTCGATCCCTAGCCAGCTCTCCCTCCTCATGCATTTCCATATTCAAATTGTCTGCTATAGCTTGTTGTGTCCATCGTCGTTCTGCTCGAACCCTGCTTCTCATTCCAGGAAGCATGTCGTCCATCACTGCTCCGTCCAAACCCGTGTGATATTTCATATCATCGAAGTATCCATGTATCCCAGACTTGATCGTGTACATGAGTCAGTTTCCTTCAGTGTTCGGATCTTGTAGAATGTCAGTATGTTTTCGTTTTCTTGGTCTCTAGTATTCTAAGAACGTTTCTGTCTATTTATATGAAAAAGTTCCGATTTATTTCTTTAGTGATTGTGAAATACTACATGATTCACTTCCGCATGTTGCCGCAGGAAAGATGCGTGTTTTATATATCGACACTTGAACTTGTGGGCCGGTGTTGTGCGGGAGACTCACACTTCTGCTGAACCTCTACATTTCTATGGCCGGTGTTGTGCGGGAGACTCACAATGCTGTTAAATCTCTAAATGTCTATGGCCGGTCTTTGTCGAATTTCTTTTGAACAATTCCCAGTTTTTCTTTTGATGATGGAAGATGTGTCATCAGCTTCAAGTGCCATACCGGCTGGCGTAGGCGTTCATGTCTCTCCACAGATCTCGGTCTTTTGTTTTCTGGATCAACTCAGCTATTGATATTCCTCCATGCCACCGTCTCAATCCATCCAGCATCATTTCTCTTGGTCTGCCTTTGCTTCTCTTCCTCTCGATCTTTCCAGTTGTCACGATGTTCTCCAATGTCTCTCTTCTCATCACATGACCAGATGCCATGAAGATTTGTAGAGACCAATGAATATCGCTGCAGGAAGTAAATATGTATAGAGGAAGTTACCCTGTCCAGGGAAGTAAACACATCTAGAGGAAGTAAATCTGTCCAGAGGAAAGTGAGTTGAGAGTTGAGTTAAGGACGGGCATCACAGCACTTAAGACATTTGCTTATGCACTTCATTAATTTCTGTCGTGTTGGCATTAATTCTAAACGTAAACTTTCCAAGAAATCACTAACAGCCAAAACATTATTTCAGTATAGCCATTAATTCCTATGTAGCCATTAATTCTAATGGTGCCTTGAATTCTCCTGTATAAATTAATTCTATGTAGCCATTAATTCTAATGGTGCCTTGAATTCTCATGTAGGCATTAATTCTATCTCATCTCATCTCATCATGTTCCTCTTGTACCTTGCGGTGTCGAGGTGAAGTATAAACTTCGTGAGAGTGCCCGGTTATGGGCTTCGTATATCGACATTCCGATGGATTCTGTTATTCCCTCAGTCCAACGTTTACGTGGTCGGCCTCTTCCTCTGTTTCCATCTGGTCTGTACATCATTGCTTGTTGTGGCATGCTGTTGACTGGTAGCCTACTTGCATGGCCAAACCATTTGACTTGCTGCTTTCTAATAAAATCTAGAGCAGCTTTAACCCCTACTTTAGTCCTGATTTCTTCATTTCTGATCTTATCTCTTCTTGATACGTTGAGTATTCTTCTCAGAAACCTCATTTCTGTTGTTGTGATTTTTCTTTTCTCTTTTTCTGTCATTGTCCAGGTTTGGCATTGGTAGCACAGAGTTGGTAGGAAGATTGTGTTGTAAAGTGCTTTCTTAGTAGTTATTGATACATGTTTGTTGTTTAGTATTGGTGCCATTTGTCCAATGAGTTGATTTGCCTTATTGCACCTATTTTCGATCTCGTCTTCTGATCTGCCATTTGATGATATTATACTTCCTAGGTACTTGAAGCTCTTTACTTGTTTCAGTCCGTTTATACTTCTTGGTTTTTCTACGAGCAGTATGAAGATCCCCTGCCGGCTTGCTAGGCCAGTCGCAGGTTTAGGACACTAATCTGACCACAGGGAGTCCATCCCCTATGGCGAGCCATAGCCCCGTTAGCCCATGACCTCGCGGTCATGGTTGCCCGGTCTGCACCACTTGGAGGTGGGGGTTGACTTGTGTAGTCTGCGGGTCATCGGCAGGCTACTAATTTTCGCTCTTCACCCCTCCTGGGAGAGGCTAGCCGATCCTAACCCTGCTGGCTGCAGGGCCAGGCGCATTCCACACCTTACAGATATTAATTCTATATAGCCATTAATTCTAATGGTGCCTTGAATTCTCATGTAGGCATTAATTCTATGTAGCCATTAATTCTAATGGTGCCTTGGATTCTCATGTAGGCATTAATTCTATGCAGCCATTAATTCCCCTTTAGGTATTAATTTTATGTAGCCATGAATTCTCATATATATATATATATATATATATATATATATATATATATATATATATATATATATATATATATATATATATATATATATATATATATATATATATATATATATATAAATTCTATGTAGCCACAAATTTCCCTTTAGGCATTAATTCTCATGTAGCCGTTAATTATCCTTTCGGTATTAATTCTATGGACAGTTGGAGCATTGCTTTGCTGATCCGGTGGCTTCTGCAGCTTGTCTTGTTCCAGACGTATTGGTGTTACCTTTCCTCTGGAGTAAACTAGACAGACAGAGAGAGGGATCATGCTGTATGGGCAACACATGGTCTCTAAATTCAGCCCAGGCTTTGTGTTATGGAGAGATAATCTCATTTTACAAACTATCGTCTGTCAAGACGGCAAGGTGCCAGTTATTAATTCTATATAGTCATGGATTCTTATGTAGGTATTAATTCCTATGTAGCTATTAATTCTTCTGTAAATATTAATTCCATGTAGCCATTAATTCTCCTGTGGACATTAATTCTTCTGTAGCCATTATTTCTCTGTTGACATCATTTCTCCTGAAGGCATTAATTCTATACATCAGACAAAGTCAGAAATGACTCTGTTTATACATCAAACGTTGTCAGAAATAACTCTGTTTATGCATCAGACATTGTCAGAAATAATTATGTTTATACATCATACAATGTCAGACATGACTCTGTTTATATATCACACAGTGTCAGAAATGACTCTGTTTTTACACCACACAATGTCAGAAATGACTCTGTTTGTACATCACACATTGTCAGAAATGACTCTATACATCACACACTGTCAGAAATTACTCAGTTTATACATCACACAATGTCAGAAATGACTCTGTTTGTACACCATACAATGTCAGAAATAATAAAAACATGTTTGCTCGTGTCTGCTTCCGCTAGCATCAACACTGCTCATTCAGACTGGAGCCAGCGAGAGTCAGACTCACAAGAAATCCTGCCACATTCTAGAAACACTGGACGCCTCAGGACTTGACCGCAAGATGATGGACCATGAAGAGATTGTTAACTTAGAGCGGTAAGTTACACAGATTGCTAGCTTAGAGCAGTAAGTTACTGAAACTTTTAACTTTGAGCGGTAAGTTACAGAGACTGTTAACTCAGAGCGGTAAATTATAGAGGCTGTTAATTTAGAGTGGTAAGTTACAGAGACTATTAAGTTAGAATAGCAAATGACAAAGACTGTTACCTTAGAATGGTAAGTTACATAAACTGTTAACTTCGAGCAGAAAGTTACAGAGACTGTTAACTTCGAGCAGTAAGTTTCAGAGACTTTTAACTTAGAGAGGTAAGTTACAGAGACTGTTAACTTCAAGCGGTAAGTTACCGAGACTGTTAATTTCAAGCATTAAGTTAAAGAGACTTAACTTAGAATGGAGACTTACAGACACTGTTAACATAGAGCTGTAAGTTACAGAGACTGTTAACTTCAATCAGTAAGTTACAGCGACTGTTAACTTAGAGCAGTAAGTTACAGAGACTTAACTTAGAGCGGTAAGTTACATGTTAAATCAGAATGGTAAGTTACAAAGACTCTTAACTGTGAGCAGTAAGTTACAGAGACTGTTAACTTCGAGCGGTAAGTTACAGAGACTGTTAATTTAGAGCAGTAAGTTACAGTTACTGCTAACTTAGAGCGGTAAATTACAGAAACTGTTAACTTTGAACGGAAAGTTACAATGACTATTAACTTAGTGTGGTAAGTTACAGAGACTGTTAACTTAGACAGGTAAGTTACAGCGACTGTTAAAATAGAGCGGTAAGTTACACAGATTGTTAGCTTAGAGTGATAAGTTACACTGATTGTTAACTTAGAGCGGTAAGTTACACAGATTGTTAGCTTAGAGTGGTAAGTTCCAGCCAGAGAGGGCCGTGAGTATTTGGAATCTTTCATAAGCCAGACGTTCTGTCTCTGTTGCTGTCATGTGCAAACTAGCATATTGTGAACCCATGTACGTAGCTGTAATCCTCTTCTTCATGTCCCTGTATATTTTATTCTATAGGTGTCCTTTCCTGGCAGTCATGATTTTTACATGCCCAAAATACTAGATTTTCTTCAGTTTAATTTATTTTGGTAACCAGCCATCTTCGGTGTTGAGTTTGTGTTGAGCCTCCTTGAATGGCGTGGAATGTCTATGGTCTGCCCCTGCCTTCCTTTGATGGCTGACCAGCGTGCGTTCTGCTGTTATGAACGGACCAGCTGGAGAACTTCCTGTAGATGGAGGGATGAAGATGACATAGCAACAATGAGAGCGTTGAACGTCCTACGGAATACTCGGGAAGGTTAAAAAAAAAAGCCCGAAGAAGTGGGATGTGTCGGCCGAAAGGCGCAAAAACCGCAGCTGTCTTGTAAACAGGCACAGCCCATTTACGTCCAGAAGACGAACGAAGAGTTCTTACTGGATATGTTGTTTGCTTTTTTTTTTTTTACTGAATTGAATTTTTAATACTCATTTGTAGCATTTATATTTAAAGGTGGATATGTGTTTTTCATCTGATTTGTTATATGTCCAAGTTTTCCACAAGTGTGAGGCCATAGTAAATATGCACGTTCTGAGTAGACTGACTTGGTTTTGTTCTATCTAGTCCGGTTCTTAGGGGCTTTCATTGCTATAGTATTTGCAAAAGAAAATCCTAACCTGCACAGTTCGCGGCGACTGCACTAGCCAGGCGGCCTTAATTCCTTAGGCTCAAAGACCCCTCTGCCATACACCGCTATATTGGCAGTAAATGACAGTTTGACAGTTTTGCAAAGCAATGTTTGTTGTTGGTTTAATTTCTGTCATCACATTTTCATCACCCGTCAGCTGTGAATCTGCATATTCAAACCTGCTTAATTCCTTGTAATTTCTCTCCATTGCTAAATATATTTGTTGACGTGTGTTTCATCTTATGTCATTATTGCTCAAAACAACGTCTTTCTTTAGTGAAGTTAAACACATAAACCACAAACAATTAGTGCACAGTTTATTGCCTGGCATATTTTTCTGCCTCTCGTCAGGTGCGCACAGTAGATTTATGTATCATATAAAGTAAATAAATGAACCATTGCCACATCAATAATTAATATTTGTGAGTCATGTTGTAATTATATTTTGAACATTTCCCCATACGTTTATAATACATATATTGATAATGGTGTTGTTGTCAAAGATTAGCTTCATAAGTGATGTGTGAATGAAATAATGTATGAAAGGAAAGATATATTATAAGGGCAGACTTCTGGACATGCCTGCGTGCCTAATTTTTAACATTTTAAAATAAAGTTCGTCCGTTCATCCAAAAATTCAATTACCAGTATTGATCCTGATGCATCTAATTATCTCATCGCTTCATTGTAAAGGCATGGCTACACCCATATGTTGTATTCCATCATTCTATTCTGAAGTAATTTTGTAGAATAATGCATACTATTAAGCCTAATACATCTGTATCTTGTCCTCTACCACCCTCTGACCTCACCCTGAACTCAGAAAAGTTATCACACTGCAAGAACTGTGCTACACAACAAGCCAGATGATGGATGTCAATCCCTGGGACTACAAACCTGATACTGACCACACCAAAATTGGTAATATGTCTTTCCATTTATTTTCAAACGAATCTCTTAATTAATATTGGATTGTGTATTAGTTACATAGAACCAATTTTAACAAACAGCTGCAAATGCTGGACAATTAATAAACGGCGAAAGAATCCCAAGAAGCCTTGGAAATGTGGTTTTATAGAAGAATGCTGAAAATTAATTGGACAGCCAAATTGAGCAATCAGGACATTTTGAGGGAATCTAAGTCGCAAAGACAACTCACCACAAACATCAGAAAGAGGCAGTCATCATAATTTTGGTAACATCATGAGAAGACAAAAACTGGAACCCGTTGTGACAACCGGAGAAATTTGTGGAAAGAGAGATAGAGAAAGACAGCGTGAGAAGATTCTTGATAGTCTTGTATCATGGCACGGAAAGGAGTCAACGTATGAACTGATCCATGACGTCGTAGATCACAATTTGTGGAGAGGCATGATCACCCATGCCAGTCGACAAGGCACTGGATGGTGATGATATGTATTAGTGTATTATTTTATGGTTGTTATAGATGACCAAAACTAATGTCCAAAGATAAAACTACGTGCCGACCAAAGATTACAGTCAACAATGAAGAAACTGGAAATCTCACACTTTGGTCATTGCAAAGAAAATTGTATGTTCTTTGCAGAACGTTGCAATTAACCAAAATCCATGTAAATTTTCTAGGCAATATAACGTTAAGTAGCTTGCCATTGCATTCTGAAGGAGGCGCCAACGTTGAAGTCCAATCTGGTGCGTATTGGAAACGATCCCGCTACCTCGCCATCAGCTTACCGGAAGTTAAAGGACTACAGCGACCTTGTTCCTTCAGCCACGCCGTAATCTATGTATTAGCTCAATATTTCTTTAGTCACGAGAACATGTCGTATTTCATGGAAACAAAAACTATTAAGTACAGAAGTTATAGAAAAACTGGGAATGAAAAGAAATAAAGAGGCAAGTGAAATATTTCGACATAATACTCTTATAAAAACCATACTAGAGGGCGAGTTTGAAAACAAGCGAGCGAAAGGTAGACAATGATATAAGTGGGAAGATTACATCAATAGATTAACGAACAAAAGTCTGACATAATACACAGTCAAGGCGAGAGACAGACAGTGTTGGAGATCCATTGCAGCCGATATTCATCGTGGAGGCGGCACCTGATTGATTGATTGATTGATTGACTGATTGATTGATTGATTGATTGATTCCACTAGTGGTTTCCTTTATTGTTCATATTTCACTTAGTCCAATAAATAATGCTGTATGTTATTATACTTCTGACATTCATCACAGCTTGGGGGGGGGGGGGGGGGTTGGGGGGGGGGGGGGGGGGGGGTTTCTAAAGCGAAACATCATATTCCTTGCCATCTTGTGAGGAATGTTTTATCACGAGAGAAATAAAATGAATTTGTGTGTCTCATTTTCTTCTTCGTGGGTTTTTAAGTCTTATGTCTATTGTATGTTTTACCTAATTATTGAGTGTTCTTTTCTTGATTTCATTTTTAAATATGTATACATTTCATTTTGTAGTCGGCGTCTGTAGCTGAAGGGATTTCCTGACATACCGAACTCAGAAATCATCCACGGACGATTTGAAAGCAGATTGCTCTACGTTGATTTTAACAGTATGAGGTGTCAGCAAAGAAAGCTAAACATAAAATTACACAGTAAGCCAAAAATAGCCAATAAATTCTAGGGTTGATTGCAACGCTCTGTAAATTACACACAGCGGATCTCCCTCCTCCTTCCCCACCCCCCCCCCCCCCCCCCCCCCCCCCCCCCCCCCCCCCAATTTTGGAATCACAAATGGCATTGTGGGTACTGGCGTAGTCCGGTTCAATAACCAGCAGTAACAGGATAACGTTCCAACCCAATACGGCTCTAGACTTGAACCCGCTTCCTAACACGGGTTCCGGCAAATTTTTAGAGAATTTATGAACATGGTGTACACAGAACTGTTAAATAGACGGGGATTCAGACAACATTTAAGGAAATTTAGGATTTTGAAGGAAAAAAAAAAAGTAACAAAACGGAAAGCTGATTCAACAAAGACAATATCTGTTGATCTTCTTTTGACCTTTATCTCCCACTGAAGCATGGACCGCCAAACAGCTCTACTCAAGCTGTTCTAACATATGTGGTCGCCTTGAGACTCAAGGCGCAAGGCTTGAGTCCCCTCCTTGTCTTCCCCATACAGTTAATCCCTGCCTCTAATTCTCTTCTCCGTGAGTTTTTAGGTCTCTCCAATTCACTGATTCGCACCGAGGCGGAATTTTAAAGATTGGCCTGGGCTCTTCAGTCGGTCCAGTCTAAAATGAGTACCAGGAAGTGTTCCCGGCGGTAAAAGTGGTCGGTTCTATATTGATCATGTCACTCATCAAGTGCCGAATATTCTATGGTATATGAGGCTGGAACAACATCTCCAATACGCCTAAAGGTGTACACGAGTCCATTACTTGTTAGGTTTACCATTTATCAAATGCTCCTGTAGGTGTACATGCGTCCATTACTTTTTACGTTTACCCAATACGCCTGAAGGTGTACATTACATTTTACGTTTACCACATTCCAAACACGCCTTAGGGTGTAAAGGCGTCCTTTACATTTTCCATTCACCACATACCCTATATGCCACAAGTCATGGAAAGAGGTTCTTTACTGTTTTACTTGTAAAGTTAGCCATACATGTATGATATGTTATACTTATGCATCATCATCATCAAGAGGATGATGTAAATATGTTTTACACTTACAGATGTGGACACGTCTGACGGGGAACGAGATGGCCCTGAGCTAGTACAAATCCATGTATGTATTCTTTATGTTTTATGTAAATAAAACTCCAGTGATGTTTTGAACTGTTTTAAATTCAGCGTTTTTCGATATACAAATAGTGCTAGGTTACAATAAACATTGTTTGATAGCTACATTGTGGGACGCAGAAGTGTTTCGACGGCATCAGGGCCAGGTTTTATACTGGCCAAAACCTATTAGCACGTCCTAGTCGTGCGTCGTGGGCAACAGGTCCATACGGGGTTCTGGCTAACGTAGTAGGATCGCTGATTCTTCCGAAGTCGGAGAGTGTCTGCCTGCACGGCGAGGAACCGCCAGTCTGCACACCAGTAAGCCAGATATGGGACAACGGATACTCACGCAAAACTCAGGTCCTGTATGACATCACACTGATGTTGGACAACAGGATGCCTTCATCCGACATACAGGACTTCACGCTGGAGTTCACAGACAGCGAACACAAGCAAGCATAACTACATTGTTAATTGTTGGTATCAGCTTCACTCGGGTGATGGGGTATTATTATCAAGTAGCATGTCCTTTGCAGAACGTCGCTTCCATCACGGTACGAAGACAAAACTCTCGATCTCTTGCCATTTCTCTCGCTTCATGCACCCTCATGTCCAAGGTGTCTGCACAATCCTCCTGTGGTCAATACTGGTGAGGACCATCCACTTCTTCCAGGCACCATCACTTCCATCACTGTTCTCTCCAAGGCCCTGTGGTTTTTAATATGGCCAAAGTATTTTCGTTTCTCAGACAAGACACTGGTTATGAGTTAGTTTTCTTTGAAGTTCAGGTCTTGTAAAATGTCAGTATTTGTTTTCTTCTCAGTCCACGATATTCTAAGAATTTTTCTGTAACATTTGAGTTCAAAAACCAACATTTTCTTCATTAGAGATGATAATGCAATGTAAACTTTATTATAGCTGATGTTTGTTAAATCCTAATCACATACTGAACCATATACCTAACTTCCTAAGTGTGTCACTTTTAGTCGGTTACTCATCAACATACCAATGCAGCTCTTCCGCTGAAGCTTCCCAAGCATGATATTTTCAATGACATCTGTCCTCTGTTGCTCGCGTCAGCACTGAATATCTTCTTCTTAGCGTCAAGGTAATTGGTCCTGGTATAGTTGCAGTCATGTTGCCAGGACTAAGTCCATCGTCTTCGCTAGATCAGTGCAGTAACCCCAATAGTGCCTGCTTCAGCTCAGAATTCTCAAACCGCGTCTGACAACCCAATTACAATGCAGCCCACCAACGGGACGTCAGTACATCAACTACTTGGACTGCGTGTTCCCAGCCTTCAAAATAGAAAATAGAAGCCCACTATGTGTAGCTGTGTGTAGTCTGCAGCGTTTCCCAATACTTTTGTTTCGTTTTCCCCTGATTATAAAAAAGTGGCTTAAGCGGTTCAAGAGACCGAGTATTCCAGAAAATGTATGTGCGACTTTGCACCTGAACAGAACAGGGCACACACTTGTTCTACGTGTTTAGACAAGAGGATTTACTTCTTCTCCCTGATATTTTAAGATTTATCCTATATGGCTTGGTTTCTTTCTGCTGTGCAACCTGTCAAAAATATCCCACAGAGCACGAACTTCGTAGCTCTAACAACGATGATCTGCAGCAATCTCCGAAAAGACTGCAATCATCAACCGAATGTCGGAGTCCAGAAACAACCTTCGGAGAACCAGGGAGGCAACTACATCACTTTACCACGGAATATCACACATTCTGACATTTGGACATTTTTGCTGTCACAGGCAGAGATCTGTAACGTGATTGTTGAAGGTTAGAAAAAAACCACTACATTCATTTCCCGAGCATTGTTGTACGAGCAGGTTAGAAATATATATTTGAAGAGTAACATTTTATGTAGCTCCATGCCAGCCTTTGCTCTGAACCGCTTGGCAACTTGTTTCATGAATATTTAATTTGCTGTCATGCAAGCATTATTTCATTTACTGTATTATTTAGAGTCGCTTCCTTTCCTCCCCCTTTGTCTAACCCTTACCTTCCGAACAGACCATAATATTAATAGTTTCATTCTCCACTTTAAGTTTTCCGTACATCACATGCAGTAGCTTCGAGCGTAGTTTAAACATACTGACAGCAACATTAAGTACGACGAGTATTGTGACTCGGTTGTCTTCATTAGAAATATTCTAAGTTGACTTGAGTCAAGAATCGATTTCACATCACGCGGGACAATTCCATATGTGCTCTGTCATCATATTCAACATAACGAGAAGAATGCTATTACTAAAGGCACCAGCTGTAATCTGATCACGTGTCTGTCCGGCCTTTCCCGGGAGCACTGAGTGTCAGCCAGACCTGGAGTCACTCTCCACCGAACCACTCACTCCAGACATGATGATATATTTGTACCTCCAGACTATGCACATGATCCCAAAAGGCTATGACCACGTCTGTCTTATCTTGGACCAATACCCCATCCAACGATGCAGACACAGCCTGTCTGTCTTATCTTGGACCAGTACCCCACCCAACGATGCAGACACAACCTGTCTGCCTTATCTTGGACCAGTACCCCACCCAACGATGCAGACACAGCCTGTCTGCCTTATCTTGGACCAATACCCCACCCAACGATGCAGAC